>JAQGAP010003470.1:0-12341 GCA_034697805.1 Orchesella bifasciata | reverse complement strand
GGTCACGCACAAATGACACACTTGGGTTGTGATGTATAAAATTAAAGCCAGTTTATAGAAGATTTCATTTCTGATTCACAAGCCACAAATTATGTACTAAACTTGTCTAAAGGTGCATCTTTACGTCTCGATTTGTCGGGTTTATTACAAATTGTGTTTAATCAACCAAGACAGGCCAAGTGAACATACTGGATTGGGTGGCATAATTGAACTACACGATCTGTTAATACGGTCGGCATAATCAATTGTTAATGTTAGTTGCAAGTTGCATTGCGTATCAATAAAAAATTCAATGCGAACATTTACTTTAAGTGACGGGATCAGTAATGAGTACAAGTAGATACATATTTTATCTGTATCAATTTTACAATTAGAATATTGGATGTGTGAAGTGAACCTATAGTATTGACAAAACAATTTTGCAGTTTTGGTATTATATTCTAAGTTAACTGTGTTAAAGTGTAGTGTATTTGTTCTTCCAAAAATAATAAGTTTATGTGTAAAGTGCATATAATGAAATATGACAGTCAAGCCAGAATAAACTGAATAAAGGTAAGCAATATAAAATTAATCAGAACTATTTTTATGTTTTAACTCCGCTTTTGCCTTCAGTGGGTTTCCAGATGTTTCTTGTTTAAACATTGTTAAAAAAACTGAATGATGACCACATTAAATTCACAGTAGCTACCAATCTACTATCTATGAAGTTGTAAAATGTTTCAGTAATAGATTTCAGATCGTACAAATTTGACTCATTATTCCCCACACAGAATGGGAGACATTTCTATTCATACGATTTGTGATTCAATTCACCTTACAGAAATGTGTTCCGGAACCAATTTTCATGTGTGAAAGACAAACAATAATTCATTACATGAATGAATGAATTTTAAACACCCAGCGGCCCTTTTCTCAGGTGATGGTGTTGAAGAAAGGGAAAATCGTATTTGATATTTCATCCAAATATTTTTTCATTAATTCATGCTAAAAAATTTATGCCTAGGATATATGCCTAACACCTCGTAGAACAGGACGAACAGTTTCTGATAGATCAAACTTCTCACCTTAACCGATATTCAAAGATACTCTAATTGAATCAGATTTAATTAACTCAACAAGTGAAAAATTAGAATTGTAAGAGGTCACAAACAAACGTTAGAGCAAGGTTATATATCGAAAGGAAAACTGAATCCCATTCTGCTTCTTTAGACAATTAGTTCTTGGGCGGAATCCGATCAGCGGACAGAAAATTGGAAAATTAGGAGAAAGGTACAAGATCACAATTTTAAAATGGGAAATGAATATTTTTAAATTATTTGACATTGCCTATTTTGGCACGGGAATCATATCACTACTGTTTCCTTGTAACATCTAAATTACTGGTTGTTAAACACGCTTATTAGAGTCAAGTAAATATCTGAATAAAATGCCGTTCTTCCGAACGAGGAACTTATTTCAATGCAATTTCTAATAACAAGCAGTCATGCCATAGGTCCATCAAATCTTGATTTTGCTTAAATAATTTAGAATGTAGAAATTTCATGAGATGACGTCAGAGATTGAAAAGAACTGGCGTAAAAGATGATGATCATCCACAGGGAGCATCATAATGTCGCGTTTAATGCTTTTACTTTTAGACAGTATAACCTACCCCATGAAATTCTTAGAAATAAAGAAGATTTGAGTCTGAACCATTCTACAATAATTTCGTGTTCCAACTAGTTAGTTTAAAAATCCATTCGTTCAAAAAAATACCTAAGTAAAGTTATTGATTCATTAATGCTTGTATTTAAATTTACTCAACTCAGTTATGCTTTAAATTGTTGACTTCCTCTTAGTCATCTAAACCTGAACAACCCATCTACATCCAATCCATTCAACTGAAGATTTCTATGCTTGTGAGGCACTGAGCTATGTTATTGTACAAGATGAACGTATGAAAAGTCAATAAAGTACCTGTAAACCCCAGTGAACCGAACTTGCATATTGGGCTGTACGAATTTTTTAGATTCAACCAGGACGCTTTCGTCAACATGTGTTATTTGTGTTCATCACAGAAAACTTGTATGCATCCTTTATTTACATTTCTATGATTCGCAGTAGCGATGTTATCCTTAAAGTCGTGGTTGGAGTTATTTGCAAACATTGACATGTGTGTTTGTATATTACGTATTATTTCACGTCAATGCATCTAGTTTGATTTAGTACATGCAACCCCTCAGGTTTGAAAGCAGTATTTGCAGTCATGGTTTACAGATGCGAAGTGTATATGAAGTGTTAGACGTCACTCATGCATACTCAAACACCAATTCTGGTCTTCAGGTGTCTACGAATTGTTAGACACTTTGATATCGGTTAAAGAAGCGAAAATGTTCTAATTCTCGTTTCAAAAGAAGTCTTAACACTCCATGAACACAGCAAACATTTTACACAAGCATATTTGTATCCTTGTTTCGTAGTTCTCGGCTCCAATGGATGACAGAAAACATCACGTTTTTAAATTGACGATGAGTGTATTATGTTAATTTGACACCGCTTTTGTCCTGTGGAGCAAGGGTTTGTGAAAAATTTAGCTTTCATTCCTAACAATAACATTTGATACCCCAAAAGCTTGATTGGTAGCAACTGGTGACTTTCTTGTTCACGAAGCAAACATTTCTATGAAACATTCGGGAAGAAATTATAACCAAGAACATTTGGTTTGACATAATATTTCTTTGTTGTTAAAAGTCCCTCTACCGAACCCATTATTTGGAGTTACCAGTTGAAAGTGCAGCAGACCTAAAGAAAACACTTTCATTTTCTAAGATGAATGCATACTTTTAAAACACATAATTAAAACAATTTGTTTTCAAGAAGTTTCCACATCTGCCATACTATGTTTAGTTACAGGTTGTAACTCACAGACAACCAATGTAGACGTTTTTTGTTAAATTGATATCTTCAGACTAATTAAAACTTTTAATTTCATGATAAAAAGGATACCATATTTAAATCTATCATGTTACACAATGGCACTGTGAAAAGTTGTACGATTTTTAATTTGCATAGTTATACGTCGTCATGATTGTAGTAAACTGCGAAATATTTATTCACAGCTATAGATAGCTTCATCCAATCGTCTGTAGAGAAATACGGGACTTTTGAATTTGTGTGTTAAGTTTATTGTCATTAAAATACAACAATAAAGGTACACTAATGATTAGAATCACACTGCCATGTTTACAACAACCGGTACTATCAATTTTTGCAAAGTTCCAACTACAGTGGTCTGATTGCGAATCAAAAATATAAAATCAATTAGTTAAGGATGTCTGTCTTCGTTTTTCACAAGATGAAGACAAGTACCCCGTATTCATTAAAAACTTTCTTTGAATGAAAAATAAAACTTTTCACTTTTTTCTTCTTCAACTCTTCCCGTTACTGGTTTATTAGTTATCTACTCGCGTAGAAACAGACTGTTTTCCTACCGTTTCCAAGAATACTTTCCAGTGTTCACATAAACAAGTAACGTTACACTACCATCTGCGTACATACTCCACGGCGAGACTACCTGGGATTCTGTACCTAGTACACAAACTATCTCCAGCCTTCAAGAAGTACACGTGTTTACTAAAGCTGGAGAAGTTGAGTTAATTAAGTGATAAAATCAGGAGCTCGTTTGTCAACAGAAAATTGACCAATTTAGAAATTAGCTTTCCACTTCTGGACTCCAATCAACCAAAGTACTTACTCGGATTGAGACCTCACGTCCCTTTCACCACAACTGACAACATTTATAACATAGTAGCAATTTGAATGTGCATTACATTCCCGACCAAACTTGGTTAAACGTACTTTCTGCTTCAACACATTTTAATTCATTTAGCAAAGCAGCAGATCGACCCGGCTGAGAAATGCTTGGGGAATTAGTTTTCTGCCATTTATTGGTATTTGCCCGTTCATCCACCGCAAAGCAAAGAAAGAGGAAAATGTCAGTTTCCAATGGTCTCTAAAACTAGGCCATTCACAACGCTAATTACTGAGTTTATTCCTCATGGTTTGTAGCTAAATCACCTTACTTGACTTTTTCAGTTTATATGAAAGCTCTTACGAGCTATAATCATTGAAATATTCGTTGTACGTGAATTTCTCTCCTCCCGTTTACTCTTCGATTCGAAATCATCGAAATGAGATATTTAATTTACTAGGAATTCATATTATTGGGTCATTGTTTGCTAATCTTTTATGTATTAACTGGCATCAATAAAAAGGTTCATAGAAAACATGTTTAGTTTGTCCCTCACTATGTTACTTGTGTACTTCAGAATATTGCGGTTTTATTTTACCATTTAATACCTATTTGTTGCAGGTTTCTTTCGGATTTGTAATATTTATATGGAGAAACCTTACAAATACTGCTTAGGTAAAATAAATAACAAGGAAACCAAGTTGGTCCCTAGTTCAAAACCGAATGATGTTTTTACTTTTTCGCAGAAAACCAACATGAACTTTCTATTTTTATGCGGTTTGGTGAATGTTGAGCCTTTGATGGTGTGGGCATGAATGACATACCACGAAAATGTGTCCAGTTTAGAAAGACCTGCTTACAGTCGTTCGCTTAAGGTATCAAGTCTATTTTAAGTGTTAAAAACAGCGCATGGACTGTGATATGTGACTGTGTAAGTTTGTGATGTGATTACTGGCGTTTTTGTAGTTTGTACCTTGTGAATATTGAAAACTTTAACCTTGAAAACTTGTGTCAATATTGGTTGACTTTTATTGCCCCGGTCAATATATATGGTAATGACAACTAACTAGGAGGACCACGGCAGGTTTAGAGGAAAGCATGGCAGTGTGTAGCAGCATATATTATGATGAATGTATACACATCGAATAGGAAAGTTTATACTATATGAGAAATTTGCTAATAATGCTAATGATAAGAGAGCTAAGTTCGTTACTACAAAAAAAAACGGTAATCAAAATCAGTTAACCGACTAATGAATGAAATTAAATCTTGGTAGAATTTTATTTTTACATCCAATTTGTTTATTTAAACACCATATCCGAAGGAGACAGAATCTAAAATTACCTATTCATTGAATTCATAAAACTTTTACACACAAAAAGAATAACGACGTTATCACAATCAATCGAGAATTGAACACTTTTAAAACCTTGTTCTAAACATGTAATCCAGTCCACTAGTTTATCAAGATCTTTGGCTATAGCTTGAGAATTGAAATACATGGAAACATAATGTAAAACCGAAACTAATATTTTAATACCATCAACGAAATGAAAGGCAAATCGATATTTTATACCTGCTGCTGGCTTGCGGAGTTTTTACCCTCGACATTCAATGCTTCAGGATGTGTTTCCTTGAACTCTAAAGCCCAGAGTATCATCATGCAAAGATGTTTGCATGTAATAGGTAAAGGATGTACGCGTGGATCAACTTGGATTTACGTCAATGTGTTTGAACAACGAGATTTACAAGTATCTTGGATGTATTGCATGCATGTTGCAATGCCTGCATTCCCTGGAAGGTTCAGAAAAGATGTATGATTAACAATATCTGACTTTTATAATAACTAATGATTCCAATGAACTGTAGTACCAACTTTACTTCGTTTCGTAGTAAATTTCGTTGCATAACGTACTGTGAAAGGCTCATATTTAAACACACAAACCCAAAATTAGATACATACACACCTCCTTCATTTCCTTATTGCGTAACCTTTCCTTGCTTTCTCACTTACTTTGCTAGTTCAATGTGTCCAAAGCTAATACCAATATGCTATTTGTTGAAAACTTTGTTCCATAATGCAATATCCCTACTCATCAATTTTTAAGCGACAGAACCTTTTCCGCTTTGTAGTTGGAATATATAAATTTCAACCTTCCTACTTCTGGCATTCCTTGAAACTTTCAGCCGCCGTTCCGTTCGAAATTTAGCAGAATAGAGCTGATATTCAACCTGCTTCAATTTCCTTCATTTTATATCAAATTTTACTCGGCTATCCTGTGTCATGCTGGGAGAATTTTACTGCACTGGAAAAAAGCAAAATGAATCTATATATGTTGCTTTTCCCCTTGAGCCCAAGTCATCGTATAGCAGCAGCCACAAAGCAAACTAAAAATCAAATCGTATTTTCCCTTTTTGGTATCCTGATATTGCAACATGTTCTTGGAAAGCTTGTTTCCTTCTAGAAGTTGTATAACCGATTGCATTCGGATTCACTATGGCTGCAAAATTGTGTTCTGCGTTCCTGCGATGCAAATATTGTACATTTTCTCTTACGATGCATCGTACAATATTCCCTGAAACCCAATCACCAGGCTGCCAGTATCGTGATGACTTTCGTAAGTGCAACACTGATGAAGCAACGGTTTCTCTCGAGCCTAGCAACTGCTTTGCTGTCTCTTTCTTGGGTTACCCCAACTGCATCTCAATTTTCTATCACTACTGCAGCCATTTCTACCAGTTTAATTTTCACAATAAAGAGATACATACATTGCTGGAATGAAGTAGACCTTTAAACGTGGTAAAGGAATTGTTGAAATTGTTACAGTTGAAAACAGAGCGGTTTGACATGGGTTGAAAAAGTACTCATCAAAAGTAGAAGCGCGACGAGCAGTTTAAGTGAATATTTGAAGTTCATAATCTAATAAAGTGTCGACAATAATGATATGTGATAGGGAAAAAATAATTTTACATAACCAACGGACGTGAAACTTATGTCACCTTTTGTCAGCCAGCTAAGCAATAAAAGGGTTAATTCGTTTTGGGTAACGAAATTATTATTATCTTAATTTGAGTTTCTCCATTCGATACACCGAGTTTTTCAAAGTGAATATTCACTCGTCTAATTGAAACGACAGGAAATACAACAAACAAGACGAACACAATACAGGTGAGAGTTTAGTTACATTTTAGCCAATGAAGACTATTGAACAAGTACATAGCAGTCATTAATGCTAGTACTAATGGTGATGCATAATTCTGCTTTCAAATTGTCGGATAATTACATAATTAAAAAGCCAAACAAGTATGACTTGAGTGCCTTAAGCATATTTTTGAATTTTAAACCGTATAAAATATTTTTTTTAAAAGATTAATGCAGTGCTATTGGTGATGTAGTAAATTCAACTATAAATCGATTAAACTATTCGGTTGGGTTAATAACATTGTATGGAAGGTCAATGCGTATGCGTTATCCTTCATCCTTACTATATTTAGATGTATTGAAGTTTTGGAAGAGCCCATAAAATCTAATACTAAATAATTTGCATCCCAGGTTTTGTTTGTTTCCGTGTCGTATTTTATCCATGGAAAATTGACTTGCCCAAATGGAATGTGATGAACTGATTCAAATAAATTGTGATCGAGCTAAGGTGACTGTAACAAAAATGTTGTTGCGCACTTTCTTTTGCTGTATCTCACTTTACACATGTAATATCTCGATTTTTATATTACCCGTACCACAAAAATTCAGAGGTATATTTCAAGATTGCAATCAGTCTATGACTATGTCAAGGCTGAAATACCATAAATTACCAAGTAAAACATTTGATAGGTGAAGGTACTGTTTGATTTTAAGGCTAAAGTTAAGGAAAGGAAACATTTGTTGCTTTAAATGGTGGTATTAACGCCACCAAAGTTTCTTTCCAGCTCAAAATAAATTTTTAATTCATTAGATTTTCTAACTTCTTAGTTGTCAGTTTTATGTATGTATGTTGGTAACTCAGTTTTAAGACCCTGAAATGTAGAGAGATTGAACGATGCAAATAGCTGGAAAAAGGATCTCTAGGTTCAAGTAAAATACTATGCTTTAACTCTCTCCACTTACGCCTTCTTTTAACGAAGTTCCTATTCATCAAATTTGAACCAACATTAACCTACGTTTTGAATATATTCTAACATCATTATACTTAATATATTATGACTTAATAAATATGACTTTCTCGTTGGCTTTTGCCAAATCATAATGTAGTTAAGTGTTGTTTCCTAAACTAATTCTTTGTCCTTTACAGTTTGAATTGGCAAAGTTGTTTTTAAATTGTAGTTTTAAAAATGTGGTCTATGGGGTAAATCAGCATGTGACGCCTATGTAGTTCTATTGTATTTTGCGTTCTGTGTTACGTTACGACTAAAAATCAGTTCGTCCGTTCTGATGGTGACATGTTAAAAATTTATATTAACTACGACGGAATGCAAAGGGACCTGTTGGTAACTGATAATTCAACTATTTTTTAAAACCTTCCAACGACGTGCACCTCTACGTTTTTTCATTCACTATCCGTTGGACTGGAATACATATTTCGCATTGAATTAAATAGCAATTGGCTAAAACGAAGACAGCAGCAAACTAAAACTTTGCCATGTGACGAGTGTGCAAAAACTACGCAGAGTCTAAAAATCTGAATTGAATTGAAAAATTGGGAATAAGGGGTCCATTCGTCTCAATTTTCTTGTTAAATAAATTCCACTTCAGCTTCCCCGCATTGCTAGAATTTGCTCTCCGTGAAGAGCATTCTTATAAACGTGTGCCTGCAGTGCAATTTCGCAAGCCGGTTGTTTTCACAAAAGTAGTATCAGTTGAGTGGGAGAGACATTATCTCCATCCTTCATTTTGGTCAAATATGTTCCCAAAAATGAGGTGCGAATAATTGCAGTCGCAATAAATCTCATTTAAACGAAAAGGTCACGCAGATGACTAAGAAGCATGCATAAACCAACTGATATATGTAGGTTTCACGACACACAGTATTATGCTGCTGTCTTATCATGTTATCATCCGCAAACGAGAAGAGAAAGCAGTTCACATTCAGCGGAAGTATCAAGATTGACTTCACTTTAACTCAATTGAATGCGAATTGTAGAATACATCTTCACTGTCCCTTGCATCAATTCGTAATTTTCTATCTTTGAAAAAGGTTTTCCATGAACACATACCCTGCTATCAGTCTTCTCCAGACTTTCTTTTCTGTAACATTGCCACTTTCCCTACGGCGTCTCGTCGTTTGATTTTCTTAAAGTGCCCCAAGCCAATATAATCCAATTACTGTCAACTTTATTTGAAATCCAAGTCATGAAATGCATTATCCATGCTATAAATACACATATTAGTAAACCGCAAGCGTCATTAGAAGGGCGAATTTAAGCGTAAGCGTATTATATCATAATGTAGGAGATAGTGCAAACTTTTTCACTTCATGTTTATCAGTTAACTGAACCCAACGGAGGATCCGCATCGATCTGAAGATATATAAATTTATTTTGAGCTGGAAAGAAACTTTGGTGGCGTTAATGCCACCACTTAAAGCCACAAATTTTTCCTTTCCTTAACTTTAGCCTTAAAATCAGACAATACCTTCACCTAAAAAACGTTTATTGTTAGTATGCGTTTTTATGTTTTATAAAATGTAAGTGTGGAAGATGACAGATGTGAGTAATAATTGTGACTGAACCAATATAGTAAAAAATTGGGCCAATTTACCCCGAAATAAATTTTTCTGTCTGTATTCGAAATCATTTTATTCTTTTATCTTGTGCATTGAACATTAACCAAATAAGAGTATATATTTCAACAAAATGTAAAGGTTAACATACAGTCAGTAATTAAACAGGAAGGTTCAAAAGAAGCTGATGATAACGAAATCCACTAGTGCAGAGATAAGTGGTTTTCATCTACACAGATCCTTTTGAATTGGGTTTGGAGAAGAATATCTGACTTGCCAGTTTTTTTTACAACTACAAGTGTGGGATTAATTATTGACAAAGTCATCAACTCGTCTGCAGAAAATTGGTTATATATTGCCATACGTACTAGTACCGAAAACTCAGACATTTTGTTGATCTTTTCATTACTTGGCCAAATTTACACACAATGTTCCAAAGAGCGATTTTCTATAGATGACTTCCACAATGAATTACCTGCTTATCAAATTATTTATTTTGCAATCAAACTTATCTTTAGTAACGTCCATTATACGCAGGGAGTTTAATCAGGTGACGTTGGATATATAAGGGAATTAGATTTTCAACTGTGAACTGTATATGCTAAAAAGTCAAGTTATGCGTCTGCGATTCTCATCTTATCAAATAGAACAATCTAGAAATTCCCTTAATTCCAATTCTTAACTGAAAATATTTTAACGCTAATTATTCAATTGTTTTTGCGTGGTTTCACAGGTCGTCTGATAGGTATGCATTGGTTTGCATTGCACGCAAGTTTGTGTGGAACCATGAAAAGTCTTCAAATAATCTAAATGCGTCTTCGTTAATGGTGTTGATGCTGAAAGCCAGCACAAAGCCCTAACTCCACAATCGATTTATCATGCGAATTTTACTTATTCAAATAAATACATTTACATATGTGGCTTTTGTCTTTTTCATTAACTCAATACAGTATTAATTTGTAGGCAATTTTTGCTTATATAGATTTACCAAACAAGTTACAGGACCACACCATGTCATGATGAAAAGGCTACGAAGACAAAATATATTTGAGTACATACTACTACTCTCTTGTTCTCTTAAAACTAACGTTGCAATAAAGAAACATGGTTTATAGTTACAGTTGAAAAGTAAAAATGGCAAAGTCTCAAAGGAAAATGGAGACCACCCACTCAGGTCAATAATAGTTTCCAAAAACAAAACCAATATGCCGTCACTCTGAGACTGTGTTTTAAACTGTTTTCCCATAATGTGCCTGTGGAGCAAACTTGTTTATTGGGGCTAGAGAAAATGAGGTTAATTGAGTGACAGAGTGAAAGTCAGCAACTTGTCTGTTAGTCATGGATTAATTGGCTAGCTTTGGGAAATCTGCTTGTTGACACAATTTAAACTCTTCTGCATTAAAAAATCGATGAGTGAGCAGATAAACGAGTATATTCTATTATTAGTCTGCCTCGTTTTGTATTTTTGATAAAACATGGTCTCCATTCAAAAATAATTAATGATACTTGAAACTGCATGATAGATGTGTGTATTGGCGATAAAAGGAACACATATAGTCCATTCTGTATTCTACAAAGTCTTTGTTTGTCTGATTTTCAATTTTATACCAATTTAATATATTTGAAGGCCAAATTCGAATAAAAATAACAGCATGGGTATACAACTGTGATTTTAAGAATCCCAGAATAAATACAGTTGACCTTTTTGTTCTGTTTCATTTTTTATTTACCATGCCTGACATTATCAGCAGTATTACACGAGATACAGTGAATGCAAGGTGATGCATTGCCAAAAAATGAACACATTGCTACTGCTTCATCAAATCGTTGGATAGTGGACATTCAGCATTTTTTACGGGATTCCCATTACATTAACATGTCAAAATTTGTGACGTAATTGTACCTGTTTTCTAATTGCTAAAAACTAAAACACACAATTGCTTCGTAGGATTAGTGTGTATTCAATCTAGAAAGGCATGCACTTTTTATACTGGAATTTTACATGTACCTATTATTACCGTAATGCCAGATTGATGATCATTTCCTTCATTTTTAACTCCTGACTTGGGAGATTTCTATTGAATTCTTAATTCCACTAAAACGTATGCGGTTTAAAAGAGAAACAGTACCTCATTAAGCTTGAGGACATTTTTCTTTTAGCTCAAACCGATTTGCCTAAAACAAAACTGTCAGGGTAGTTTGTGATTTGACTATCCTATTGACTGCACACGCAAGAACGAAACATTTTATGCGCGGAAGCAACGTAAAAAACTATGCTAACTAGCTATATTATCTTTACTTTTTACACATCAGTCCATTCAAAACACAATGGTGGGGTAAAATGGAGGCTACTTTTGAAATACTAGACATGCCCTGGTTTGACTGGCCATGTACTTTGCTTTGTTTATACCTATGAGCTGGTGGACGCATTGAAGTTGCTTTCATACGTAGTCGATAGACCTTTTCATTGTGAACAAACTGTACATTATCAAAATTTCGAAAATGGTTCGTGTGCAACTAAAACGATCGGAAAGTGTGGAGCTCGCCAACCGCGTCGCCCAGAAGTACAAAAAAGAGTTCAAAGGTGACAGGAAGAAGACATTGCAGTTCTTCAAAAAAGAGGGTTTCAAACGCAAGACAATCAGCAGATGGATAAAAAAAGCTGGAGAATCCCGTGGACATCAAATTAAGGTCCAGAGTGGTCGTGCCCCCAAGATAGGGACGCCGAAGAAGATAATGGCCGTGAAGCGCTACTATGAGCGCCATCCCTCAACTACCAACAGGCAAGCGGCGAAGAAACTCAAAATTAATGAAAAAACTTTGATTGACATTAAAGTTCAGAAACTGGGGATTCGTGCCAGAACCAAAAAGAGTACCTCGAAGCAAACCAGTTC
>JAQGAP010003469.1:0-12341 GCA_034697805.1 Orchesella bifasciata | reverse complement strand
TTGCAAAAACATAGTTTTTACATCGAGGCCCACCATTCATCTCCAAAGGCAGTTGGGCTCTTTAGGATAGGCTGGAACTGTTTGTACAAGCCACGAGAAAATTATACAGGAAAAATCGATTAGATATGTCAAGTGGTTTAGAAATGAGAGCGAAATAAAGTCGGTGCAATACATATGAAAACACCCTCGTATTAACGATAAGATTTAATAGTTATAAAAGTCACGTAATTACCTAACGAAGCCTTCCAAACGTATGAAGATCTCGAGTTATATTTCCCTCGGTGCATCCATAAACCGTATGTGCCACCCCACAGAATACCTTTGTCATTACTGTCTTGCCACGGGCTATTGAAGGCTTCATTTAGAAACACCATTCTCTTTTCCTTGTTGGCCCAGCTCCGCATCAACTCCCAAAAATGGAGCATGTCCTCTATCGTATTTTGGTGGTTCAAATCCGTACCACCTGGCCATCCAGTTTCTAAAATCACTTCAGTATTCAACCCTATCTGATATTTGGTTGCGTTTTCAACTTGTTCAAGTTCAGTTATAATTATATTTTTGAAGATGTCAGGTCCTTTGGGAAAATTATTGAAATTGACAAACTTACGACAGACAATAAAATCATAAAGTTGTACCAAGCCTTTTAGTGTTTCCTTGTCCTTTTCACTTTTACCTAATTTCTCCCAACAATCGACAAGTCTCACCCCGAATTTTTGACCACTACTTCGAGTCCTTGTGGAAACGTTTGTGATCAAGTCAATCATTGGAAACAAATTATCAAAAGATTCATAGCTTGGAAAAATAATCCCAGTCACTGTTCCTTCATAAATGCTGTTTGCAGTGGTTGCTGCTTCAAATCCGAGTTCAATTTCAGTATGTACTCGTTGTGCACTGTAGTCTTGAGTCCAAACACCATTAAGAACAGTGAGTGCAAGAAAACCTTTCTCCTTGTTGATTTCCGCTGCAGCTTGCGCAGTATGAGATATACTTGCACTGTTTTCCCATGTCGTATTAAGTGTGTACTCTCCTAATTTTAATTATTTAAAATTTACTTATTGGTTTATCTTACTAATGGTGTCACAAGTATGAAAAATTAGACGGTACCAAGTAAGCTCCCCGTAGAGTACGTCGCGATATGATGAAATCCTTCACTTGCAACCAGTTCCAGCTGCACCTTCATATCTTTTATAGTGAATGGCTCGAGGAAATCAGGGTCATCTTTATCACGTACCCACGGATTGTACATGATTACTACTTGGCATTCTGTCTGGAAAAATCAACTGGGCTGTTTTAAGCTTTCAAAAATATTTTGTACCATCACCAACCTACTAACTAGCTTCAAAATTTAGAATACCGTCTTTATCGCAGTTAAAAATGTGGATAGAAAGAGTTTACGGAACCACACCTCTTTGAACATTTTTGCGAGGAAGAGGAGGATTGTTTGAGTCAAAGTCAAAAGTAATAATATAGATGCAAGACACGCTGTCGCTACATGCTTCACGGTCCAAAAGGATTTAAATATTCATGATCATTTTATGATCTCGCAATAACTATTGTTTACAAATTCTAACTTTGTCGCAGTTGAATTACTAACTTATGTAGGGCATTTACGGAAAAGCTGTAAATATGTATATGAAAAAATAGCCATGATGTCATCGGAGTTGAGGTAGGGTAGGATCTCTGTAATTTTCAGTTTGTGTAACAGGTAAATTTAAAGGCATGCGCATGGAATATGAGTATGATTAGGTGCATTTGGTATTCAAAATACCACAATTTTCTTCTCTAACTTGCTTATAAAGGCAATACGTAATACTGTTCAAGTGTAACGTGTACCTATTAATGAAACTGTCGTTGGTTTGCCCAAAGCTTCTGTGTATATGCTTTAATTGCTTGAAGCAGGTATTTGTATGTTAATGGTAAGTAAATTGGTGATATGATAAAATTGATAAATCAATCATTTACTTATGTGTGAAACCTTTAAATGATCTCTTAAAACTCACGACTTTAAGTCATAAATTATACAATGCATTAGCCATCAAAGAAAAGCTCTTATGAGTCTCGCCTGTGATTAGCCATTTTAACTAACGATCAGTATTTTTCTATTCTAATTGGAAGTTTCGTATTGCACTGCTTGCTTTTATCATTTCTATTCTATTATCCTTAAGAATGACTTTCTATATGGGCTTGTTTAGCTCTAAACTAATTAGAAAAATTACTGCAATTGATGGATCGATTTTTAAAAAATCCTAAATAAACGATGAATCAATACGGCTTGAAAAGGTTTCCGCTGCATCAATTAAAGTGTTTATTGAGTAGGTTGGTATGAAATACATCAATAGAAAAAATTCGCATGAACCTTTACAGTTTTGCATCTACTTTCTGGTACTTCATCTTAAAAAGTATTGCCGACGGGTAAATACCTAACCTTAGACAGTATGTTGACAAAATAGTTGATTGACAAACGGCATGTATTTTTTAGATAAGGCTGAGTCACAAGCACACGTTTATTATATTGAGATGATGGAAAATGTTCATGAAAAATATATATTTCAATCCAAGAACAGGGCCAAAGTCGCATTCAGCTTTTGTCTATCTTTATTAGCAAATGAATGACAAACTCTCCTTAGCATGTACTCTATATGATGAGCATCAACTTCCGGTACTTAAATTCCTTCGGAGTGAAATATGAAACGAAACGAAATTACTGACAGCAAGTCTTTCAATGAAATGGTTCACACAAATGCAAAAAAAAGTTCATCCTTAAAGAAGCTACCTTCATATCACACCTCCATACTTCAGAATGCACATTAGCGGAATGTAATTTATGTACAAAAAGTAATGAAGATATGCAAAAAACACAATTAGAAATGTCAAAAGTACGGAACTACACTTCTAACGGTTATTTTACTAGTGTAAAACTGATTAGCGGAAAACTTGCGCTAATAACATCCTAAATAATTAAAAAAACGCGCAATATCTTGTCAGGGACGAGTTTCACTCTAACCAAAATCATTATTCCATTAAAAAATGCCACAAGAATATTCTTTTCGAAGCGTTTCCACAGATGAATGTGTACAAGTCATGGGACCAAAGCCGCATCCAGCCTTTGTCGAATTCCCTAATCTTAACATCAATTCAAGGGCAATTCCTCCGTTGCATATACTGTAGATTATGAGCATCAATTTCCGGTACCGAAATCCCTTGTTGAAAAGTAAAAAGAGACTTATTTCATTTCATAAACGAAACCACGTTCTAAGTAGGATAACAAATGCATACATCAACGTTTCATACCTTCATATCATGATGACCTCCGCCCTTCAGAATGGAAACGAGTGGAATGTACAAAGCACGCTGGATATTCATTCTATTATCCGCCCAGCGCAGCAATAACTTTGAACCAAACATAAAAAGGTGAAACCAATCAACTCAGCAGCTCGTTTATAACTAGCAAAAATTATATCCCAAACCCCAAACCAAATACTTTACCATGAAAATAACATGAAATCCAAAGTCCATCACTATCCATGTCACAACCAGCGGCATAATTGTGACCTCACTTAACGCCTTGTATAATGGGGATGTTAAGCAAACCCCCTCGCTGGATGATGGGGAGCCTGGTATTGACGAGCTTGTGATTACTGCTGCCACTGAACATCCACATCAAACATTTGAGTTTTAGTCATGACTCATGACATGTTTCACACAATTTCTGTATAACACAACAGAACATACTTCCTAAATAGTAGTATACAATGCCCAACAAAGCATGGATAATCATCACACACTTTCTCTTCGTCTGGTTACCACTTCTAGAAATCGGACGAAAGGGCCCGGTGAAAGTAGCCAAAATGAAGAACGCAATCGTTGCCCAGCCTAGTTCCCTGTGTGCTTCCCCAAATAAACTGTCGCCCAGCAGTTTTTTGCTGCGGCGAAGAGAAACTGATCCGAATATGTAGAGGCAGATTGTGAAAGACGTGATCATAATATGAACCTACAAATTCAAAAGCATTTAATAATATGTGTGCGTGTGGCATGCACTCAAACCCTAGAATAAAATGTGGATTCACTCACCAAATACCAAATCTGAACATTTCCAAACTGCGCATGATTCAACCAAGTTTCCTTGAAGTATCTCGAAATGAGTATGTTCAACGGGACGAATACCATTGTCACAAAAAGCATTGCGATTCCATGTACCTTTCTTGCTCTCTGTAAATACATATGGCCATTAATTCAGGTCTAGATCATGGGTGTCATTTTTATAAGCATTTGGGAAAAATCAAAGCTGTAAACTTTGGATGAAATGATGAATAAATACCAACACGGACACTCCCGCAGGGCTTGATGTTGCATAACCCGTTCTGGTTCCGGGTGCTGGGCATACCGGTTCATGCTTTTTTAATAATGTAAAGTTAGACTCAACCTTACACTGGCATGGACAGTTGATGAGCCCCATGCAATGCTTTCGATTTTCCAGATACTCTGAATATTTTATGTAAGACTTATCCAAGTCTTTTAATGTTTCGGGTGGGCACTCATGTGCATTCCGACTGGACGTTAGGAACTGATCATGTTTCAGACACCGACCCCCGAAGGATGGAGTTTTTTTGAAATCATCTCCTCCTCCGCCATTTTTCTAAAAGTATGTTTTAAACTTTTATTATTAGCGAAAGCCAGTTCCTTTCAGTATTCGTCCATTTTCAAGCAAATTATACCACAGAAGTTTTACAAATAATAAACCATACCGGGACACGAAATGTCTTGCAAATGGTTTTCTTTCGAATTACGTCTTTATCATTTAAATAGTCATGTGAAAGTGGTGGTATCTTTTCTACTGAACTTATCCAAGGAATGAACGGGAGCTTGAGGTCCTTATTAAAAGTATCAGCTATCTTTACCTCCTTGCATATTGCTAGCTCACCTCGATGCATATGCAGGATGTCTGAGGCTCCGACATAGTTGATTGCTATCCAGGCGGATCTAATTGTGGCAGCGCTGCCTGTAGCAGTGCTTGTGTACGCTCTACATAGCGGTTATTATTGATTTAATTCAAATAGTCTTGTTGAATCATTGTGTATAATTTTTCTTTGAAAAAAGCTTGTTACCTTAGCCTGATTTTTTTCGGCCGGTCACATGAGTTGTGAGAAAAACTCCAAACTACCGGATATATAAGAGGAGCCTTCTTGTTCTCGTAAAATTTCTCCAATCTCTCTTTCATGAACGGATTCTTTACTTTGTCATGCCACGGGAATACAATTGCATTCGCAACCTAGATAATTAATAGTAATGCGGTTGTCATCAGATTTACAGTAATGAAGATTTCGATAATGTGAAAGTAACCTTCAATGCGGCTGGCGATGCTTGTGAACAGGTGGTTAATAGATCGTTGGGAATGGTAGAGTTCACAATGTCTCCCCCTGTACACAGCACTTCTGGATGGTGGAATTCTCCTATGGCGTTTCCATTCTCGTCTTCCATTTGGGCGTACAAATGTGTTATCGGTCCCCAGTCCTTGCCGCCCGGACGCAGATTCACAAAAACTTCCCCATAAAGCCACCCAGTAAGATAACGACCCTCGTTTGTCTTGACCGCATACACTCTTGTTCCCAAAACTCCGCCGTCTATGTACTCGGTGTTTCCACTATCTACACCAATATGCTATTGGAAGAATTTGAAATGTGAGTATTAACATTTCCAACTGTGGCACAACGTACAGCTGGATTTTTCTTAGGATCGCGAATAGAAACGTACAATTCTATAGAGGTGACTGGCTTCTGAAGAATACAAAGGGAGTTGCCCCAGACTAAAGTAGTAACCGTTTATGTCATTGCCAACGCTGACACAAAGTGAATTCATGACTGGTTCGTCAGGAGCTTGTGAAACACAGTATTCAACAGGAGATAACGTAATCCCGAGGAGAAATAAGAGCACTCCACGGGACGAAGCCGGGGCCATCTTTAATTAGCACACCTTGGCAGGAATTTCTGTTAAGGAAGTTTATTCAAACTTTTAGTTGTGATTGGTCAATCGTGTAGTTTGTGATATAACGGCAATACTGATTTTGTTTTGGGGTTGGGCACATCTTTACTTCTTTGAATTTCACGGAGTTACTGGCACAAATGCACAAACTAAGCTTTGAAAGGCTGATTAACTATGTGGAAGTTATTTCCGAATCTTGCACAAATCCCTGACATTGACGGTTTTTATAAAATTACTGATTGTTCTCAGGTACGGAATAACCAAAGGGCATTGAGTGCTGATAACGTATTTCTCGTGTTCAGAAATGATACAACGCCTTGTTTGTTTGTTTTGCAGTTGCTAGAATGCATTGTCACCGATGGACCAAAGTGAAAGTAACCACAGGGAACTGGTGGTGAAAGTAAATTCTATTCCAAAGTGGTTGAAGCATGGTGGTGGTGGATTTTGAATGCAATTTTAAACTATAGGCTGCAGCGTCAACAAGTGACTTCTCTTTTTCTCAACTTCTACGTTAATTAGAGCATATTTCGTTGTCGGAAGTATGAACTAAATGCGTCAGAATGAAAAAAAAACCTTGTGACATCAAACGCCAGTTTCAATACTTATTTATTTATTGGTAGAATCATTACAAGTTACAATACCAAACCAGTACTTTGTTACATCGCTAATAAATCAACAGTATATACGTGACACTTTCCTAAAATTATTCACAGATACATTTCGCAGTTATACAGACTACTAATACAGACGACAAAGTTCATTGGGATTGGGCAGGAAGGTGTCTATGTTCGAATGAGTACAAGTTGTGGGGCCAAAGCCGCAGCCAGCGTCGATTGAGTTGAGCATTTTGATAATCAGTGTGACTGTGACTGATACATTCCCCACACAGTAAATGATGAACATTAAAGTCCGCAACTTTGAGCCCTGAATAATGAAAGCCAAATAAGTTAAACGAAATGTTCAGTAGTTCAACATTGCAAGAAAACAGTCTTGTTTCAATTATAATGTAAGAATTGAGATACTTTAGTGCTTCTCTCCTCGCCTCCTTTGAGAACCGATAAAAGTGGGATAAACATTGGCCGCTTGTACCCTGCTCTCTTGTCCAGAATACATTGAAATAGCTTCGAAATTATAAACAACAATTCGTTTGTTATACCGATTTTGAAAGTTATCATTAGGGTTTATTCACAATTCCCATTCATACTCACCGTAAACAAAATATGAAAAATGATGTCCACCCCGATCCATCCCACCACAATCGGCATTATTGAATAAGTACTTTTGTCAAAAAATTCTTGGCTATAAATGCACTCGTCATCGTTTGCCGAAGGGGATCCTGGTATCCATTGGCTTAACACGACCGTAATCACTGTTGATCCATTCCAATTCATTTCTTACTTGTATTCATCTTAATAGAACAATTTTTTTTAAATATTGGTTGTTTAACGGTTCTTACTGCCCGAAAAGTAGTATAAAACCCCAGAGAAGGCATGAGTCATCATTAATATCTTCCTGAACGGAGAATTTTCAACGGGACGCAAGGATCCGATCAGTACAATCAACGCAAAGAACAAAATCGTTAACCGCCCAACCAAACGGTGGTAAGTTGCTGCCCAAACAAAACTATGACCTAATAATTTAATGCTTCGCCACATTGCAATCCATCCCATCAGGTAGAGACAAATAGAGAAAAATGAGAGCATCACGTGAATCTGAATTTCAAAACCGTCAAATTATCTTTGTAAACGTGTGAGCAAATGGGGTCGATGTATAATTATATCGTGTCACTTACCACATACCAAACTTGAACAATTTGTAGGTGAGAACGGGACAACCACGTCTCTTTGAAGTAGCGAGTCAGCATGATGCTGATAGGAACAAAGGTCATTGAAACAAGAGTCATCACAATCCCATGCACCCTTCTTCCTGTCTGTAAAATGATTCCGAGTCACGATTTGCGACACTGACTTCAAGTAAATTTTTGTAAAGTTATGCTCAAATGAGAAATGAGTACCAGAATGGACACTCCTCCAGGACTTCTTGTATCAAATCCGAGAAATAATGGTTTTTTTCCAGATGTGCTATTAACACCACCGCCAGGTACATATCCTCGACAAGTAGGTCTCTTCTTTTTACCTAACGCATAAGGGTTGAACTTGTCCCTGCACTGGCATGGACAGTCGTCAAGCCCCATGCAACTCTTTCGCTTGTCCAGGTACTCGGAATACTTTAATGTAATATTTGCGAGACCCTTTTGTCCGTCCGGGCAGGCATGAGCATACGTGTTTTTCGCAGCGTCCAACGTCCCACCTTCCCTTCCATCCTTACAGCGCCCAAGAAAGGTAGGGATTTTATTAATTTCATCAGGATTACCACCGACGTTGTTACCGGGCGCTGCGTCATACTACAGTTTGCAGAAAATAAAAAGGTGGCGTTTAAAATATCAATTTTCATCAATGTCGCTAAAAGAAAAACTCCTAAAAGCACCACGTCATATGGAGTAATTAACAGCAATTAATTAATGGATTCACACCGATGATCAGCATTCTAAATATTAGGCATACTAACGCGAATACCCCATTAGTATCAATGCGCTGCATCAATTTTGCTGAAACCCAATCCCGATTTAGCGCATATTGCCTGGAGATTTCAGACAAATAAATGGATTAACAAGCAAACATACCCCATCTCCGTATCGGATAGGCTTGCAGAACTGCTCTTTCCAAGATGGATCTTGCGTTCCCCAGCTTGGGAATTCTGTCTCACCGTATGGGTGGTGGGCTTCAACCATCTTTATCCAAGGAGCCTCCACGAGATGAGCAGGCGTTTTATCGTCATCAGAATCGGCAATTTCAACCAACTCGCAACTGTCCTTTTCATGAGGCTGAACGATGTCTGCAGCTCCTACCCAGTTTATTTCGAACCACCTACTCCTATAGTGGGAGTAGCGTCCAAGATCTTTAAACTCACTACCCGGACCATTGCCCTCTCTTGCATCAGTGGTAATGAACGCTCTAGATAGTTATTTTTGGAAGAGATTTAAAACACATTATTTCAAAATAACACTTCAAAGCATCTTTCGATTTTTTTTAAATTATTCAATTACTGAAAAATCTTACCTCACTCGAATTTTCTTTGGCTTGTTACAAGATGTGTGTGAAAATCGCCAAAAGACAAACAGATCCTCGTGCACTCTTGTATTAGCAAGGTCCTCCTCTATTGCTGTTCTCACTTCCACATTTACCATGCCTGTTCCTTGACGCTGAATCGAAGGATATATGTATGTAAATGCGTTTGGAATCTGAAAAACAGACAGTTCGAAATTCAGGGAACAGCATAGCAATTGGATGATAGGTTGCCGTAATACAATCGAACCTGCTGGTCAGTTGGGTTGGCATGTGCGCATGGGGTAAAGAAGAGCTTGGAGACCTTTGCAGGAGAAATGGTGTTATCTGTGCAGGGTGGAGATGTAAGAAATTCGCCAATGGCAAATGCGTTTTCGTCTTCCACTTGGATGTACAGAAACTTAAAATCTGCTTCTTTAAAAGCCGGCAAAGTCCTGTTCAACCAGAATTTGGCAGCAAGATTACCAGCCAGATAACGGTCTCCAGTCTTAATCACATAGATTTTTGCATGTGCTGACATTGAAAGCCTAAACTTTCCTCCATCCCAAATTTCATTGTGCTTTAGTGAAACAAAAATGGAGGTTAAGCCAAAATAGAGCAATATCAAACTACCATTAGATGCGGCCATGAATATTGCATTACAGTTCTGACGAAGCCTCTGCTGTAGTATTCAGGAGATTTTAAGTAGTCTTGACCTATGCTGTAGTAGAAAGTAGTATTCTTATGTCCTGCTCCAACACACATTGTGTCAACCACCGCGCGATTACCAATATCACCTAAACAGACCTCCCGTGGAGACAGTTGAAGCCACAGGATAAAGAGGGTGGACAGTAGTCCGCGAGATGAAAAGGCAATCATCTTCAATCAGAGTGATACCATAACTCTCTGAATCTCACGCAGTCACTGGCACAAATACACAAACTCAACTCAACTTCGAAAAGCTGATTACCGTTGTAGAAGCTTTTGTCACTGACACTGACAGTATTTATACTATTTATAATTCACTTAATGCTCTCTCATACGCTATAATCGCTCTAAAGTGCAACGATGAATGAGTGCTGATCACACTTCCTTTTTCCGGAAATGATAAAAACGCCTTCTTTTGCAGGTACTAGAATTTTTTAAATTTATTGTCATTGATGAATCTAGACCAAATGTAACCACAGGGAACAATGTACAGGTTGTGGTGGTGGTGATCAACGTGAATTATGTTCCAAACTGGCTGAAGCATGGTGGTGTTGCAGTTTGTATGCAATTTGAAAACTTGCAGCATAAGTAAAACACTCCTGTTTCTCAACTTCAACGTTAATTAGAGTGAATTTCGTTGCCGGAGGTATTAAAAAAATGCGTCAGAATGAGAAAAGAAGCTATATATATTTATATTACAAATGATATTAGTAATTTATCGATAGTTAAGGTTATGATTCGGCATTTGTATTTGACTTGACTCTTGTTGTATGGAATTACCCCATTATTGTGTCAATGTAGGGAGAGAAAACAGCCAAATTTTTGGCTGATACAAGCTAACACGTAAATAAAGTATATCAATCAATCAATCAAAAACCTTCTTGTGACACCAAACGCCAGTTTCAATATTTATTTATTTATTAGTAGAATTATTTCGTAACATTCACTTCGACAATGACTTGACATTAACAATCGACAAAAACAAACCAGTCCTAAAAATAATTGAAAGACACATTTCGCTGTTATACAGACTATGGTGTCTATGTCGGAATGAGTACAAGTTTTGGGACCAAAGCCGCAGCCAGCTTCGGTTGAGATAAGCTCTTTGATAATTAGCAAGAAAGTGATTGATTCAAATAAAACATGTAGCAATCGACCAATTTTAAAAAAATCCTTTAGTATGCACTCAAAAATGGAAAGCAAATTTAATGCATCAAAATATGAAGATGTGCAAACAAATGTCAAAAATACGTAAGTATCAAACGTAGGCAAGTCACAATTATTTTAACGGATACAGTTATTTTACTCATGCAAAACTGATTAGCACAAAACTAAGGCTTCCTAAATAGTTCAACAAACACTCAATATCGTCTGTCAGGGACGAGTTTCATTCTAAAACATTATTCCATTAAAAATCGCCACAAGCATATCCTTTTCGAAGCGTTTCAACAGATAAATGTGTACAAGTCATGGGACCAAAGCCGCAACCTGCCTTTGTTGAATTTCCTAATCTTAACATCAATTCAAAGGCAATTCCTCCGTTGCATATACTGTAGATTATGAGCATCAACTTCCTGTACCGAAATCCCTTGTTGAAAAGTGAAAACAGACAAATTATTTCATAAACGAAACAACGTTCCAAGTAGGATGATCAATTTTTCATACTTTCATATCATGATGACCTCCACCTTTCAGAATGGAAACGAGTGGAAGGTACAAAGCACGCTGGATATTCATTCTATTATCCGCCCAGCGCAACAATAACTTTAAATCAAAACATAGAAAGGTGAAACCAATCAACTCATCAGCCCGTTTATAACTACTAGCAAAAATTCCATCCCAAACCCCACAAAATACTTTTGAAAGTACTTTACCATGAAAATAACATGAAATCCAAAGTCCATAACTATCCATGTCACAACCAGTGGCATAATTGTGACCGCACTCAACGCCTTGTATAACGGAGATGTCAAGCAAACCCCCTCACTGGATGATGGGGAGCCTGGTATTGACGAGCTTGTGATTACTGCTGCCACTACATCAAACGATTGAGTTTTTAGTCATGACATGTTTCACACAATTTCTGTATAACACAACAGAACATACTTCCTAAATAGTAGTAGACAATGCCCAACAAAGCATGGATAATCATCACACACTTTCTCATCTTCTGGTCAGCGCTTCTGGTAATCGGACGAAAGGGCCCGGTGAAAGTAGCCAAAATGAAGAAAGTAATGGTTGCCCATCCTAATCTCCGGTGTGCTTCCCCAAATAAACTGTCGCCGAGCAGGTTTTTGCTGCGACGAAGAGAAACTGATCCGAATATGTAGAGGCAGATTGTGAAAGACGTGATCATAATATGAACCTACAAATTCAAAAGCATTTAATAATATGTGTGCGTGTGGCATGCACTCAAACCCTAGAATAAAATGTGGATTCACTCACCAAATACCAAATCTGAACATTTCCAAACTGCGCATGATTCAACCAAGTTTCCTTGAAGTATCTCGAAATGAGTATGTTCAATGGGACGAATACCATTGTTACAAA
>JAQGAP010003468.1:0-12342 GCA_034697805.1 Orchesella bifasciata | reverse complement strand
TATTCAACATTGTTCCCAGTACATGCATAATATATGTATTATATATATATAATGAACTAAATATCGGGAATAAAGAAATTGACGCGAGAAGTGAGGTTTAGTGGGTGATGGGAGCTAACATTTCTTTCGAAAATACAAATACATTAAACGATTTGAGTTTGTATCACGATTAAAATCTACCATCACAAGTATCAAGTATGACTATGACTAGCATTTCATCAACTTTGCTATAAAAGCATCAAGTTGGTCTTCATCCTTCAAGCCGACAAACTTATCAACAACTTTTCCATCCTTCACAGCCATTACCGCTGGTACAGCCCCGACAGAATATGACATGGCCTACAAATAACAAGAACGTAGAGATGGGTTTTAAACAAGTCAAAATTAGACATCTACTCTACAATATTTTTTAAAAACTACTTACCAGCTCAGGGTTATCATCAATATCCACTTGAGCTAGATCTACTGAATCCTTTGCCAGAGCGACTGCTTTTTCCATGCGCGGAGATAGCATCTTACAGGGCCCGCACCAACTGTTAGATTAAATGTTCTCGATCATTATAGATGAATACTAATGAATGACTGCTAAAAATACTAGATTAACGAGACAGCTCACTCACCTTGCATGAAACTGAACAACTACGGGTTTTTGGTTCTTCAGTACTCTATTGTTGAAATCTTGCTCGTCCTGAATCTTGAAGCTGTCTTCCAAGCCAGGTGAAGTGTGAAACTGTCTACTCCAGCCCTTCTTAATGAATAGTTTATCTTGCGTTATTGATCCGCCAAATGTAGCACAAACATTGCAGCTACTGTCCGAAATGTACTTTTGCAAATTTCCAGTTCCATAAGTCAGGAAACGTCTACTACTTGCTGAAACTATTTTTAGTAACGTCATCTTATCTTGAATTATGATGGTAGTTGGTGATGTGGTTGGTATTGTGCCTTTAAGTTTATACAATGTTGATTAAAAGATTGATATCTTATCTCAGTTCAGTTTTCAATATCTTCTTGGGATACAGTTAGCTACAATAAAACAAAACAACTTCAGTGTCACCAGTTTACTCCACTCTTCCTAAATGTCAAATTTTAATCGGAAACAGCTGTTCTATTAAATATTTTTGGGTCACTATAATATGTACTTTTACCGGTGAGGTAAGATCTGGAAAGCATAACAATAACTAATCCAAGGGAAAAAACTAACCTCATCAAAGGTACAAAACACAGAGACGAAAGATACATGTGGATGTGCATGTGGGCAATCCGATATTGTTTTTTGTTAGGGATATTTTTGGGAGTTATACTTTGGGAAAGTGCTTCTGTACTAAAACAACATTATAAGTAAAAGGCGCCGAACGAAGTTGACAGACAGAGAATCTGATGGTGAGTACAATACAAGGAATAAATTCAGTTACGTTTTGGATAATAGCCATTAGTACCCTAATCTCATTCTCATTCTATTAAAATCTGTGTACATTTTTTTTGGTTAATACAGCGATCGATACTCAACTTTGATGTGTTTTCTATAGCATTTTGCTATGCCGTGATAAGAAGTTGTTGAAGCTGAGTCGGTCAATTTGTAAGATTTTTAAAAAATACAAAAAAAAATTATATATCATGTTCTAATCTAATCAGTTGTGGTTTAAGCATTTTCTTGTTCCTGTATCTCTGTAGGATAAACACAAAATGGCAACGAAATCTTCTCCGAAAAAGTCCTTGCTCGACTACTTCAAACCATCGGACAATGGGGAATCTAAAGTTGACACTAGTACCACCAGCAATGGACGAAGTCGGCCAACACGAGCGTGCGCAAACAAGGCTCGTCAAGCTTGGAACGGAAGTCATGTCAGTATTTCATCGGATGAAGATGACTTTGAGGAAACAAGTCGAAAGCGGACTCGTACTGGCTCCCGAAAGAAACAGGCAACTTTGTCAAGTAATGGATCAGTTGTTGCTGCAAAGGATAAGAATGGCAAGAAAAAGGTCAAGTTGGATCCGGAAACCGAAGCGTTCTTGCGTTCGGGAGTGCCCGATGTTATTAATGTTTTAAAATCAAGACCAAAATCATTGGACAGTAGTGCAAAAACGCCTGCAGATGATAAATCAAGCGCTGTTGCTGTTATTTCCGATAAGCGGAAAACGTTAGACGCAGCAACCCTGGCGTTTCTTCATTCCGGAGTGCCAGACATTGTCGATAAGGCTCGGCAGACCGTGGAAAAAAGACGTGACCAGGATGAATCCTTGTTGAACATGGGATTCTTCCCTAAAACTACTCATACAAATGCGATCAACCATGAAGTTACAAAAGAAATTTCTGACGATGGCGAATCAGCGTTTTGCAAAAAGTATAAGTCAAGGCCTGATTTGGAGAATGAAGATTCTGATGTGGTTACATTTCGGGAACCACTGCCACACTTCAACTATGTATCCAAAGAAGATAAAAGTTTGCCCATTGGCTTGTGCTGTGATGAAAATTCCATCACAATCAATTCTCAGAATACTAATTCATCTGGTATATTAAGCAGTCAAGGCGAAGATGATTACTCTCAAAAGGAAAGTAGCCCTTGGATAGATAGGCTCAAGGTGACCAGCGTAAAGAATCTGGTAGTTGATAAGAACGCATTGGAAACTTTTACTAATTGGCTGAAGCGCTGGAAAATGGACATTAAAGATGATGGTGGTACTAGCCGTAAGCATGAACGAAAAAAGAAGCGTGGAAACTCCTCAGACTCAGATTTTGTGACCAGTGATGAAGACGAAAGTGGGATGAAAAAGAAGAGTGTTTTACTGACAGGTCCAAGCGGTTGTGGGAAAACGGCTGCCGTTTATGTACTTGCCAAACATTATGGTTTTGTGGTAAGCATATGAAATAAATATACTCAAATTGTCAATTTGAAATTGATCATAATGTGTTTTTTAGTTCTATATTGTATGAGATTATTACATTTTTATATTTATTTTTAACTAGGTTGTAGAGGTTAACTTTTCGACTCGACGCCCGGGCAAAGAAGTTCTTCAGAGGGTGGAAGAAGCTGTTCTTAGTCATCGATTGAAATCATCACAAAATTGTTTGCTGTTGTTCAAGGATATTGACTTGCTGCATCCTGATGAAGATGAAGGATTCTGTTCAGCGGTAGCTCAACTGATTACAACAGCCGTCCGCCCAATCGTGATGACCTCGTGCCTTCCCATCTACTGTTTACTAGACTCGAAATTAGATCGCAAAGATCCACTTCGTATTTCTTTTACCCTTCCAAAGCCCAAAGATATTGTGGACAAGATTTTGAAGCCCATTTTGTCATCCAAGCAATTTAGTGGAAATCAGATGTCAGACTCTAATCAAATTGACAAATGGCTTGACAGTATTGTTCGTCATTGTGGCTGTGATATTAGACAGAGCATCAATCAACTTCAGTTGATACTAACTACTTCCAACAGTCCATTTTCAGACAATAAAACATGCTTATCTAATCAAGACATTCATTTATATTCAACACCATTTTTACCCCACCTGATTGATCTTAACTTCCCACGTCAATGCAAGGAGAGTCGCAGTGATAATCAAAATTCCGAAGACGAAGTTAATTTGACAAAGTCAGCTAGGAACAAGCGTTGTATCAAACAGCTCGAGCAATTAGGTGACGGACTAGAGCTTTTCAGTGATCTAGATTGGATATCACGCTTACCGTCTTCGCTTCCCACAAGGAACCTGAACGTATTTGGGGACTTGGAAGAAACTACATTGAATTGGAATTATTCTGGGATGCGTAATTGCTTCTTCACTCGGCTCTCCCTAGGCGTTCAACAAGGCAAGAATGAAGAAACGTTAAACTTGAATGGGCTGTTGAGGGAGCTTGTGTTGGAAAGTGATACGGAGGTAGACAAATGGATGGAAATTGATAGAGTCAATGATGAAATAGGACAGTATTGTGATCGACCTACTAGTGTAAATGGCATTGACTGGGAAAGTTGTGGAGCCGTTCGCACCATTGTCAAGACCAATATGTTGGACTCAATCGGTAGTAAACAGAAGAGGCATGGAAGGATGACTTCGTATTTTAATAGACTGGACAGAAGACTCGTCGATAAGATTTCCGACACCTTTGAGTTTCAAAAATCTCTGGATATAGCGAGGGAGGCTTTGTGATAAGCTGTTGTTATTATATATAATTGTCTTCTGTATTCAATTTTAAGTTCGTAGATGCATGTGCCACATGTGACATGGATTCAAGACATGTTGAAAAAAATAATGACTATATTGTAAGTAACTAGTATTTAAGAAAATAAGCAAACATTGTAAAGCATGCATTTACATACTTACTACTGACACGGACATATTCAAACCAATTTATTTATCAATGGGTTTTACATATCAATACAATATTATAAGTACACGGGTAAATGAAGGTTGTATAGTATAAAGTTGTATTAATAATAAAAGGATTTATAAAGTAAAGCTTCTGATATTGTCGTTTCTATATTTTAGATCCCTCATATAAGGATTTGATAAATCTATTCCATTTAGTAACGTTTGTACGTAATTAAGTTTTCATTATTTTATTTTATTGTCCTGATTCTGTTCAATTAAGACGAATTTGTCGCTCCCATGTTCCTACTGCAGACTTAAACACGATATTGCTGCTCCACCCCAATTCCTAATTTTCCTAGAAGCCAGTAGATTTGTTTTGTAAATGTAGTAGAGACTCCATTACTCTATAAAGGAGAACTGAAAGTTTGGACCATTAAGATAAGAAAGTACGCACAGCAATAACATCATTATAGAATAAAGGATCTCTGGAAACCCCCTGCTCCGTGCTAATCTTTTCTCTATTAAAATGACATGACCTGAACATAATGAGCAAACTTGCAAAGTTGGCATAAAACAGACCTTCTATCTTAAAGTTGTAAATCCCTTTTTAAAACATGAACAATGAAAGAAAGTCAAACGATAGTAAAAAGAGTAGGTGGGGCAGACAATGCCCACAGTTAAGACTTTTTATCGTCTCTCCTGTAAAAGCCAACATATATTGTATGAGTGAGATTATAGGAATTGTGCTGGAGCAAGCAGTAGCACGGTGAAAGTACTCTCTTATATGAGGGACCACCGACGTCAGCATTTTTTTTTTCTTTTTCAGACAGAGATAATGATCATCTCAAGATCCATATTGTACACGTACACCACCACAATCTACATCAATTTTCATGTGGGCTGACTTATGGCATGACAGGGAAGAAGATAAGTACAAATGGAATGGCTTTGCCTTGTTGTTTTTGTTTGTGTCGAATGAATGCAAGTGAAGCAGTGCGAGAGAGATATCACACTAATGGAATTCAATGAAAAAGTCTCTGGACTTTCCTCTTTCTAAACCCAATACCCATGTGTTCTCTGGAAAACATTATTGTAATAAAAAGCTATTATGATATATGAGTTCCGATGATAATCCGCATGTAGCTAAACCTATAGAGGAAGAAAATGGAAGGATGAAAGTTGGAGATTGTACTGATGCACTACATCATGCGTCACAAAGAAGATCACATCAACCTACTACATTTACCCTTAAGAACCAACCAAGCAGCACTATCTATTTGTTTTTTACTATAATTTAATATGAAGCAATCATTCTTTTTGCTGCTTCTCATTATTTCCCTTCACGCTTTCTCCCAGACAAATTGTCTCCACTATCGAGAACGAGAATAGGAAGCAGAGCAGATCCACATATATCCCATATCTACGTATCTCGCTAAAAAGGAAAAGTATGTGGAAGGAATTCTAGGATTTCCCAATCCACCCCAAAGGTTTTGCAAAGGATATTATTCCGATCCACAATATAAAGATAATGGTGGAAAGTAGTCATTGTAATGGTAGGTGCATATATTTATGTCTGTGGCACCACTGAGCTTACATTAGGGAATAGATTCGAAACATAAGTGTAGTAAAAGCGAAACAGGCATAGAAAAAACAATCATGACGCAAAACGTGAGGTTGTTGCGCATCCTAGACTTTACGTGAAACACACTTGGAACATGAACATTTTTTGTGTGTTGTGTGTATAAAAAATAGAATCTCCTAGAAGAACCAGGAGCATTTTCTTCCGCCTCGCTAAAAGTTTTATGAAACTGGTAGGATTTTGACTAGTGAATGTCTAAACACAAGTCATTCCGTTCTTAGTGAAAGAGCCAGCTCAAATAATAATATAAAGGTAAATATGAGATCGCATGCACACACGACACACAAAAGCTGGGCATATGTTGCCACTTTAGGAAAAGTGAACTTTTTAGCGTAAGTAAGCGAAACAACAAAGGGGAAGTAGTACCAAGAAACGGTGGAATGGATCCTGAGGGACAACCCAAAAGCAGGAAAAGTTATGTCATACTGTCAACCTAGTACTAAAAAATAGGAAAATTGAAGTCTGAAGCCCACTTTTTGCTGGGTAAGGTAATTTGTTAGACAAAAACCAAAACTATATACAATCTGCCGTGTTCAAGAGTCAAGTACATTGACTTAATATGAGTTTTTGGGGTAAATTGAGACTTAAAGATTTTCTCCAGCTTTCGCATCGTGAAACGAAGAAAAGTTTTACTAAAACTTGGAATCAAGGTCATGGTACTAAACTGAACGTAGTTTAAGTTTTGTTTTTTTACTACAGATTCAAATCAAACCAACTATGCTTACCTTGGCTGGTTGGTTGTTGTTTATGAGGAAATGCTTTCTACCAAATAAATACCAAAATGCTCACGCTACTGACCTTTAGCTGTTTATCTTGTCTGCTATCAACCAACAAACAACCTTCACATATTCCGAGTATAATTTATGCCCTCTGTGCATGCTATAGTACACTCTAAAATTAGTTAATTTTCCTGAACCTATAAACAGTGTGTTAAAACAAATGGAACTAATGCTTACAGGCATGAGGTTGTTGAAGAGAATTTTATGAAACTGCGTAATACATACATCCGCCGGGTCCTCTAGAGTGAAAGCATTTTACAGGTTTCACTCAACTCTTTCATTTTTTATGGGTTGTGAAAGATGGGTTGAAGAAGTATGAAATTGAGATTAAAGCATACATATACTCATGTGCTTTTAAAACGAAAGAAAAATAAAATTACGCAATGCTTGCAAATGTTTAAGTGCTTTTGAAGGAAAAGAAAATAGCATGAAAACTGAAAGTAACTCCACTTTCGTAACTCAATTTTACATCTACATAATATATATGTATGTAAATTGTGTTTTTGTGGATATGGATAATGCAAAGTTCCGGGTCATATTCAAATTCTCAAATTCTTAAACTTATGGGAACTGGTAGAAATGATGGTACGGTTACATCAAACTGGGCATCAAAAAAATTCACGGAATGCCATAATATGTGAAACTCTTTGATTTTTAAACAGTCCTGAAACAATGGCGCAGTTTAGTACACTCGTGGATGTAATGAACAAAGTAAGTAAATACATTAGTTTGTAATAGGGATATTAAAAACATAATTGCTGCCGTAGCCTGCTAACGCTACATTCCTACGTAGATCTACACACTTGAAGTATCCAGCATTATCACATCTATGTATATAGCCATCTAGGGCGTATATTTATTTACCTACATGCAAATACTACATATATGGATTCCTCCAACATCCTCTTGTTGAGCTCGATTAAAGCAATGTAATAATAGATAGATCAATAAGTTCCAACAGTGAACCTACACCAACAGCATTAACTCTAGTAGCGATCGTTCATTTCAGATCCTTATATATTCAAGTTTACGACTTCCCTTTCATGTGGAAGCAACTACAAGAAAGAACCTAGAGCAAAAAATGTAACAATAAAAATTCAGTTTCCCCTTGGTTGGCCATACATGCTCATTCACAAACTTGTGGTACAGCCATAAGCACAAAATGAAATGAGAACGTGAGATTGCATCCATTGCATGTAAATTGCTACTTTTACTCGCTTCATTTAAGATTCATTTACAAAATATAGCATTTAAATTGTTGTTTAACTTAAACTTTAAGACACTACATATATAAGTTATGATTTAAGTTTGACAACTACAGCTTCCATTGCCTTTTCTGAGGGCTCCAGTCTTGTGGTCACTGATGATGAGGATGATGCTAATGTTTTAGAGGCCGTATTTGTGATAATGACAGGAACTGCATTCACAGCAGCATTAGAGTGGACTCCTATGTCTTTCGCTAGATCTGCGCCAGCTACAATCATATCTAGCGATCCTTGTAGCTCTAGAAGCTCCGTCATATAGGTAACTTCCCCATTAATCTCCTCGCACAATCTGAGAAACAACTGGTCTACTGCAGGATCTTGTCCAACTTCCTTGGCGTACATATCACAAAGTGTATGTGCCACTATGAGAAGTATCCTCATAAATCTTTGTCTCCTTAAATGCTTTACAAGAAACCTGAGCACCCGGATCAGTTGTCTCCCTTGCCTGCCAGCTAACGCAGTTTTCAATCCATCACGTCTAATCAGCTCCTGGAGTACAGCTACAGTTGCAGCAGGGTGCTGGTTGTAGTAATAATCAGAAAGAACTTCGTCGAGGGCCTTGGAATATCTGAATTTTCGAAGATATGTATCATATCGTTTTCCTGATGAATACTCAACCTCTTTCACACCTGAATCTGTGATGGCATAATCGGAAAACATCTTTTTGCTCTTTCTTCTTCTCCTCTCAGATTCCGGATGTCCGGTCGGGTCATTCGATTCTCCGTCTTGTGTAGACTCTTCCTCCTTTCTTGATATTGCAATAATTCCATCAGTCATACCAACAATGAGCGCCTTGTCATTAGGTGTGATACCCATACTCAAAATGGGGGAGGAGTAATCATACGTATGTACCACTTCAAACGTGTTCATGTCGTACACCTTAACATGTCGATCCAAAGAGGCAGACAAAAGTCTCTTGGAGTTTGTTGCAAACCTAAGACAAGTTATGGTTTTGTGGTGCTGAGAAATTTTGGCCAAGAGTCGTCCTCCAGCTAAGCAATCCCATACACGAATTTCCGTAAGTCCAGCAGTGAAGAGAAGTGAGCCACTTGGGGACATCAGGACCGATTCCACTGGGCTTCCATGATGAACACTTATCATTTCCTTGCTTTCTTCTGCTCTCTTGTCCCACAACTTCACCGTTTGATCATAAGAACCAGAAATGATCAGGTTCGGGTTGGACTCCACCACAGCCCCACTCCGTACGTAGTCCGAGTGCCCCTCATACTTATGGATTATCCTCTCCGTCGGTATATCCCATTGTATTACTGCTTTGTCATCAGAAAAACTCACAATTTGATTATCAGTGGGAAGAAAGGCGCACCTGTGCACGGCGCGTTGATGACCTTTAAACACACGAAGAAGATTTTTAGACGTCACTTCAAATAACTTCACAGCACACTCATCGCTTCCAGCCAGGAGGAGTTTCCCATCGTTTCTGAAGACACCACCGTAAGCTGCTTCCTTGAATCTATTGTAATTCTTGTGGATCATGCGAGTGATTGGGTGATACAGTTGCACTCTGGAGGAGCAGGTGACAGCAACAAAATGGGGCTCAATGGGGCTTACATCAATGTAGTCCACTAAATTCACCTCTTTGAGGAGGATCGGTGGAGTAAACTTTTTCCAATAAAGGGTGTCAGGGGATATAGGCACTGACGACTTTTGGAATGGGGCTACATACGTCTTTTTAAACGTTTCCATTTTTCCTTAGTTCAATTGGTATGTCTGGAATTTTTGACAACTGCAAACAGTAAACAATCAAGCCAATCAATCAAAAATTCAAACACGATTACAAGACCAAAAATGAAAGTATGAAAGATACATTACCTCCAAATCAGGCTGAAAAACGATGCCAATCACAACTTCATCCAATTTTTTTAAAACGGGAGGTGAACGATAACTAAACAACAACTTAAATACAATGCAGAATGCACGTGTGTCGGCAATGCATTGAGAAAAGCAGGTAGAAAGACATGCGTTTGCCTTTCGAGGTTTTGGAGTGAGGCAATGTGATGCAGCTTTCTACATAGTGCATCGCTGCGGTAGGTAAGGCATATTATTTCTCTTGGTTCATGTTCGTTCTTCTAAATTTTACGCTATGTATATTTGGTAGGGCTTGTGTATCATATTATATAAAACATGCGATGTACTGATGTGAGCGAAGGAAGATTATGAATGAAATGAATATAAATGAATAGTTGATATTATTATACACATATTGTGTGAAGATGACCACATCAAATTAAAACCAAATTCATGAATGAGATGAAACCACTCTTATACTGTTTTACGTATGTATTATAAGGCCATTGCTGGGTTGAATCCAGAACGGGATGGCTTATGGCATTTTCAGAATGAAGTTTAGCAAGATCCGTTCCAAAATGTAGGGAAGTGAAAGGAATGTAATAATGTTGGCAGTGCGCTATACGGCTGGGAAAGCACACGCCAGCAACCACCACACCTTCTCCGCAACACAAAATGTAAAATGTAGGGTGGATTTAGGCGTTGAGAAATCGTACCTTGAAGCTGATACTAAAGTTCCGTTGTTGGTTTGTTTCACCAAATAAATGTATCCGGCCGGACCAGAGATCATTCATCATTTTCGCCCATTCATTCCCTGCTCAAGAAATCTAAAATGAATTGCTTTTCATTTTGACTCCTCCCTTGAGTAAGTTTAGGAGTAGAGAGCGATAGTAAGGCTTCCATTTCCGCTTTGTAATGCTGAGAGTAAAATACATATCAATCCTTTCTCCTCATCCGCTAGTTTTCTTTTATAGTAAAGCATAAGTAAACACTGATATTATTATAATATGCATTAAAGTTACATTATATGGTAACCGCTTTTTGTCAGTCCGTCCGAAACAAAATGAGCAACTTTAAGTCGGATTTATATTATTTTTGGTATGATTTTATGATTTGAAAATAAAGTTACAAAGACTTGACCACCTTTATACCCCGGGCGCCATATAATGACCTGGTCAAGTGATTTTATAGATGTGCCATACAATTATACAAACAGTATTACCAACTTAAAGGAAATGGGAGTTGTGCGTATATGCTCAGATTACATCCTAACTGTACACTTTCACACCTTCACAGTGGGGCTTATTGAGAATCCATTCTGCTCAAGAAAAAATGGGATATGATGGGCCTATCCCGAATGAAATTAGGAAATCATAACATGCTCAATAAATATAAATATTACATGTGGCTGATTTGATGGCGATATGCCAAGAGAAAAAGGAGAGAGAGAGGAAGAAATCTATGTACCCAATTGAATCTCACATGAGATATTATTTTTCAGAAGGAGGCATACGCAAAGCAAACCAGACTAGAATGCTGTTGTATACTCGTTGGCCAATTCAAATAGATGTACGTGACATGCACAGATTATGTTTTTCCAGTAATAGCATATTCCATCCGCCACCACCACCAAACCCAGAGTCAGAGTCAAAAATGTTAAACGAAAACCAAGCGAAAAATGGGTAGTTTGCTTCAGCCATGTCCTACGGAATAGCTGGTATTTTTTGTGAATGTCTGGCTATGGCCAGAATCATTATAGAGATGGGAGGTGAACGAGATGAGACGGGAGAAATCAAGATAGATTTATTGTGATGTGGCGAATCCATGAGAGATACAGACAGCTCTGCATCATGATGGGAATATATGCTGGTATCCCAATTTAGTTATATACGGAAATGCACATTTGGGAAAGACACCTTTGTTGCCCTGTGTGCGATGCTGTCACAATCAGACGTCCGTTCCATTGCTTCGTTCACTGATTTTGCCAGGATTTTGTTGCAAAGAGAAAGCAAGAGAAAATTGGGCGAAACACTTTCCCATCATCATCCCCGTCATCATACAGTGTGATTGTCAAAATGAAAATAGGAATTTCGTTTTTAGAAAATACTCAAGTCCAAGCGCAACGTGATAAGCATCAAACTAGCGACTTGTGAAGTTGAATGTGGACACGTCTGTTCTACACAGCACTACGTGAGTGTGTACCTAAATTTTGCCAAGCCATCGAAATATATCCAATATTAGAGTTTCGCAACATTTTTCATTCTTTACAAGAATATAGATGTTAAAAGTACACTCTATTGATTATTATTCTTGAGGATAAGATTTTTAGTTCCAGATGGATAGCCTCATTTTCTTTCCTAGTGCACACACACACACAACATAAGTATTCATGGAGGAAAATGGAAGAGAAAGTCATTCATGCATGCAACGCTTCTCCACTTGTATTTTCTTCTTCCAATGTATATTTCTTTCTTGTTCCTGGTAGCTGGGACCTGTGTACCCTCTCTTCTTCCAAGTCTGTCCATGTATGCGTGTTGTTGTTGTTGA
>JAQGAP010003467.1:0-12344 GCA_034697805.1 Orchesella bifasciata | reverse complement strand
ACCTTCCTTTCACCCCATCTTCCCATTATTCCACCCATTCCACGCGTCACTGAATTCAGACCAAAGGGCCTAGTAAAGTACTTTCGTCAACATGAAGAAACTCTCTTCCGGGATCTAATTTCTCTCAAAATCAAGGCTCAACGGGAGGGCGAGTCGCTGAAGGACCCACGAGAAGCAATGATAGTTGAGGCTTGTGGAGTGACATTCAAAAGTGTTGAGTTTAAGCCGTGGATCGAAGGAACGAAATTTGACCTTGTGGTCATTGACAGTCCCATGAATGAGTGTGGTATGGCTGTCAGCTTAAAGTTCAAGGCTCCTTTCATATTTTACACGGCTTCCGGTTCTCTGGAGCCTTGGCAGGCGGAGGTGTTTGGGATTCAGGATGAAAAACTACCTGAAATGGTTGATGGAATGGTGAAAAAGCCTAATGTAATTGAAAGGTTGGTGCATAATTTGATTCCGGTATGGTCCTACTATGCTCGAGCTTACTACCTTCTGCCGAAGCTGGAGAAAATTTCAAAAAAGTGGCTGGAGCTACCAACCATACCTTCCTTTACGGAACTTGAAAAAAATGCGAGTTTGGTGTTGCACAATGGGCACACTAGCGTTGAAGCCGGGAAACAGTTACCAGGTTTCTTTATTCCTGTTGGAGGAATGCGGTGCTCATCTTCCAAAGAAGTTCTTTCAGATGTAAGAATAATTTAAAAGCTCATAATAAAGTAATAAAGATTATGGAATTTGATTCTCACCTTGCCCCGAAATTGTTACTCTGAATTTATAGGATTTGGCAAAATTCCTCGCTGAAAAAGGGCAGGACGGATTCATATATATTAACTTTGGAACAATGGTAGACTTTTACAAGGCTCCAGATGTGGTCGTAACTAAATTTTTTGACGCGCTGAGAAACGTGAATATGCCCATATTATGGAAATGGGGTTCCAAGGCTATGCCAGCTAATGCTCCTGAAAATGTCTTCTTTGCTAGCTGGATCCCTCAAAACGCCGTACTAGGTGCGAATAAATCAGCATATTTTATACTACTTAACATTGCACGATTCTACGATGGTATTTGATAGCAAAATTTGTAATCTGATTTAGGCCACAATAAGCTGAAGGTGTTTATTTATCACGGTGGGCCACTAAGCACACAGGAAGCAATTTATCATGGTGTCCCAGTAATAGTATTCCCATTGACGATCGAGGGAGATCGACAAGCAAACATTGTGGAACATTTTGGAATAGGGATCAAATTGGACGTGGCCCTATTCACACAATACGAATTGACCACCACCATACGCAACATTCTCAAGGATAATTCGTAAGTATTTAGCATTAATTCTAACAATCTGATATTTACATAATAAAAACTCAATTGCAAAATGTTTATTGTATTTCCTATCGCATTAAAACTTATCTAACCTATATCATTTTACAGTTACAGGAAAAAAGCAATCAAGCTCTCAGCCCTCTACAAAGACCGTTCTCAGGACCCTAAAGTCACAGCGGTTTGGTGGATCGAGTATGTTTTGAGGCATCAAGGCGCTTATTTCCTCAAACCGCAGTCCACATATTTGCAATGGCACCAGCGTCGCTTGTTGGATGCTTGGGGACTCTTAATCCTCTCGACAGTGTTGAGCATCGTCGTATTCGTTAAACTCTTCAAATTCTTCTCAAGGGTAAAAAGCAAGCCTGCTCAGACACCAGCTCAAGGGAAAAAGCAAAACTCATACTTGAAGAATAAAGATAAACTCTCGTAAAACAACTGCGTAATTACGTTTGATACTTTATTGCTTTCCATAAACTAAATAGAGTGCGTGCAAAAGTCAGGATATTTATGATTAATATGTACATAATATTAGGCTGTTTTGTCTCTTAATACTTGAAATTCTTAATAATAGAGATTACCTCACACATGATTAAATAAACATCGGAACTATTCGATTTAAATGAAAAAGTGTCCCAATGTTTGCATATTATACAAATAATTGTGCTATCAGGTAAACAGGTTAAAGCCATAACGTTTCAGCTACACAATGGAACAACTTGGGTTACTGGGTTGATTATGGGCTTGGCTACCCATATGGTTTGGCTTGCTTCCCAACAACGAATTTCGAAAGAAATAATCACTGTACTTCCGCTTTTTATCCCGTTTTCCCATCCCAAACTTACTAGTTTTGTGCAGGTTTAGCTGCTGTTTAAAAATCATGTCACAGTTTTCCAAATCAGTCTCTTGAAGAATGAAATCTTCCACTGTTGAAGCCATCACCCCTTTCTTCAGTGCTTCAATTGCCGTCAATGGAATCTATCAAAATACAAAATACTTGTGAAAAATTGTTAAAATTACGCACACTCATTCATAAAGAGATTTTCACTCACCGATCGTCCAGTCACCATTAAATTCCCATCAAAGAAATGAAAGGCTTTGAGCCGCATGTGTCGGAATGCATGAATGAAACTAAGCTCTGTAATATTCACGTCAATTCGATCAAGATAGTAGTAGTTAATGATTCTCAATCTTCGTAAATCTATTAATTAAAAGAAAGATTATTTTTCATGCAATAGTTTTAGCATTAAATATAATGATTAATAAAATATTCTATTACACTGCAAATTGAGAATGGCAGCATTTAAAGGATTGTCCCCTAAAATCCCATGATCCGTTAGATTCTTACAATTGCTCAAGCTCAGTTCCACGATTTTTGGGGCTTTCTCCCAAAGAGAAAGAAACTGTTTATCAGTTCCTTCCCAGTCTTTAATATGCAAAATCCTTAGGTTCACAAAGCTATCAGCTAAATCAAGGGGACTAATATTAATGGGGAAAACTACTGTCGGACCCGGTTTATAAGTAATCTTTAAGCTTTTAACTGTAGGTCTCCTAATTTTTGCTAGCCGATGAACAAACAGTTCCATACTTTTCTGATTCTTGCGAGAAAACGTGAAATCTATATCCACATTTTTTAGACTGGGGAGTAACGGCAAGCTGTATTTGTGGTTTTCAATGTTAAAGGACGGATTCACGAAGCAAATGTTCTGAACATTTGAGAGAGGCGCTTGGATAATCGTGTCAGTGCAGCCTTCTAGAGATCCAATAATGTCTAAAATGTCTAATTGGTCGTACGTCAAATTTCTGAGGAATGTTGATCGAACGTTGAAAAGCACTGTATTTGTTTCTCTGCAGGCCACCTCCAAAAATATTTCGTTTGTAAGCCCATAATATGGAACAGTTACTGACTGTAGGGATCCTCTTTTAATGTAGTTGAGTAGTGGAGAAATGACATGATTTGTGTAAGACTCTGCATAGTTAAAGCCTTGGACTGGTTGGTAATCATAGCTGAATTGGGGGACTGTCAAAGTTTTTAGTTCGGTGCAGTTGAGAAGGACCCTCTCAAAAAATTCCATTTCAGTAAGAGGACTCTCCGTTCCTCCTCTGAAACGCTGGATGTGAAAATGCTTCATTTTCTTCCAGTTGTCGAGGAGCGTTTCCATTAGGATTTCCGGCGAAATTGTCACCATCCCAAAGCAGAGCTGATTGGATTTCAGGTATTCTAAAGATGGGGAAGCTGAGAGAATTCGTAACTCATGTTTCATTTTCTCTTGGGGCCAATTGAATTCCAGGGATCGAATGTCAGGCCCATATTTGGTCAGAAACTTCTTGATATCGTTGTCGCAAACGCATTTGAAGTGCTTTGAAAATACAAAACTGCTCCATCCAACTTGTGAAGCTGGGGAGAGCAGTTGGAGTAACCGACTCTCTGAGTTTATGAGGACTGAGAATTTTCGGAGCACTTCAGGCTGCTCAATCTCAATCCACCCTTTTGTGCAATGTGAAACTGAACGTAAGGCTTTCAGTGCGAAAATGTCTAATTGGGCGAGGAGAACTTCCACAACCTGCATTTTTAATAACAAGCGTGTTTTTAAATTCCATAAAATGTATACTTATAATTTGTGTTCATGTTGTTTATGTCATCTTACAAGATATGGTAGCCTCTCCGTGAGAATGTCCCCACTGGGTATGTCCGCCATTGCGAATGTTTTACATTTAAAATTATTTTCACTTGCTTAAACCTCCGTCAAAAACGGATATTATATTATACACCTGCGTCGTTCTCAGCTCCTCGGCGTGACGTGATGTTTACAGTCTTATGTAACCATATGATAGCCTGCCTGTCTGTTTGCATGAAAACTTTTTGTGGTCGGTCTCCCACGTCGCATTACAGTAGCTCTGAATCTTTTGCTACATCGGTTGTATGCAGTCAGTACAAAGGACTATCTTTAATGCAATGCAATACTCCACTACACTTGCAGCATAGTCATATGTGGCGTATGTCTAATAAAAATGTAACGTACGGAACATTGAAAATTGGAACCGTTGCTGTTTCAAAACTGTGTTTCGTTACCTTCAACTTTGTTGGCACATGATGTTTTCTATCAAAAGTTGAAATGGGTAAATGATGATCATCAACATAATCTGGCTTGATTTTACTCATTAGAGAAAAGCTATTTCTGCATATGGGGTAGTGTGAGAACTCAAACGTTCCGAATGCATTTTGTGATTTTATGATAAAGTGTGTCAATGCACTTTTGAAAGAGTGGATGAGACTGACTGAAGTTCAAACGGGTTGGTACTTCCATTCCAAGAATGAGGTTAATAGTTCCTTAATTGTTATCTTGATCCTTTTACTTTGACACAGATACCAACCTTTTGCATTTAGCCTTTTAACTTAATCCCAAGCAGATTGCACAGTTGCTGAAATTATAGTTTCAATAAATTATTTAGGTTATTTATTTATTCAGCTCAAAAATATTGTCATTGTTGCGATTTCATATACGGATTTATAATAAAAAGTAATTATATACAATACTTTTGCTTAACATTAAAATGCACAGACATCAATAAATATTACATTTAAACAGTTTAAGTAATACGTATCCTTCCTTATCATTAACATCATACACAGCACAAATCTTAGATAATTAGAAAAATCATTCAAACCAGTAAAAACATTTAAATTTAAAGATGTCAGTGTGGTACACAATACATAATGAGCCTTCCCCACTCCATTTGAATCCTCAGCAGCCGTACGAGTCAGCATAATATGGAATTTAGACCATTGATATCACGATTGGAGTATACTACAAAAGGAATAAATTTACAGTCTCAAATGATCGTGGAATAACTTCAAAAAACCTTCGTTAAATATAATGTTTTCTTACCAATTTCTGAATATCAATGGCTTACAAGTGCAACAACACCTTAAAGTGGCTATTTCACTTGTCACAAAGAGAACTCCGGTTCCATCCGCATCTACATCCATTTTGCCTCTGGTGTTGGTATTATATGTAAAGCAAAAAATGGAGATTTGTACGAAATTTTAACAATCGCAATCGATCAAATATTTTTTCTGATAAATTTTTCACAGATAAATTGTAAGCTTACAACACTGCGTTCCTCTTAACTTTCTACTGACAGAAGCTTGTACTTTGGAGAAGAAAGTAACTGATTTTTCAAGACGCACGAGACCTAGAATAACCTAGTAGAACTGAGGACATATTACGACTGGTAAACAAAGGATGCCAGAATCGTGTGATTTTATATAGAATTATTTAGTTTTATATAAATGAGCTCGCTCCCAAGTCTGAGCAATATATTATTATGTTTGAGTAAGAGCACAATTATTGGATACACGCGACGATAATCCACACTGGCTCTCAACACCCAAAAAATATCACTAACATCACGAAGCCAATGATGATGATCGTGGCTTGTTGCCAATTTAAAAGCGTTCATTGAAATTAAACGGAGCTTATGCAAAAATGACGAAAACAAAGTTTCCCTTGCCCTGCTGCTCGGAGTGCAGAAGTGTTATGCAGTGCCGATAGGTATAATACATAATATTAAGTTAAGCGGAGCTGTTTGTTTGGCTAAATTCCATTTAATTAGGGCAATAGTTTCAGCAGTTTAAAGTGGTGGTCTCGTCCTAGTCTGGTTCTTTTAAAACGTAACAGGAACATACAGCCATATGCAAATGTACTTTTAGCATTTGATTTGGATAATTTAGTACAAAAAATCAAAGTTACAAATAACATCAAGTTTTTCCTAAACAGCTCAACTGTTTTTCAACATTTCACAACAAATCGGATGAGCTAGATTGGAAGGGATAAGGATATTTTTAGGTTGCAAATATATTTTTAACTGGTGCATTCAGACAGGTGGTAAATCCACATTTTTATATCACACCGATCGATGATCTGATCATAATGTTTGTAAACGTCCTTCTTTCGTTTAAAAACGACCTTCATCCTCTGGCAATTCGGGAACAAATATAAAATATGAGCGTATTAATTACATTGAAAACATACTGAAAAAAATATTATGATTTATAATACGTGATTTATCAAAAACGAGTATTTATTTCTCTACAAATTATATTGTACAAAAAGGACTTTACCAGAGCAGAGAGTAAATGGAGAAAGCAAGCTAATATGTATGTACGCTTTTAGCTAGGTACATTCCGTAGACCGCTACTCGACTATAAATCTCAATCCGTATGAACAGATTTATAACAGTAATTTGTGTTACAACAAAGAATGCAATGGCGAATGGTCTCCCGAATTATTTTTATCATTGCTCGATACACCGATTTAAAAAGACAAAGACATAGAAAACGACTACACTAGGGCTCTGGTATTGCGAGTTACAAAATTTGTGCTACTCCTCATTTAACAGTTTCTCTTCCGATGATGAGCTCGAGCTTCGAGCTGCCTATTGCACAACGACTCTTACCTAATGTTATTTATATTTTTCTTTGTTTCCTCTTGCGATTATAAACTGTAATTACTACCGACATCTGAGACATAATTATTGTTATCGGTACTCTAATTCTAAGTTAACCTTCTCATCTTGTCTCACATTCAAACATCTTATTCGAAAACTACAATTCAATCTCAATCACCGCGTCTAATACACATAGTTTTAATAAATTTCGTAGACACACAGGCAGACACAAAAAGCAGTTGTTACAACGTTGGGAAAATAATGAAGTCTGTAATTTTCATCGAACAAGCACCCGGGCTGTTGCAACTGCACTCTTCATCGGATTCACTGCAGGATGAATCCAACTCGGACGATTCGTTGCAAGGCTGTTTCAAAATAAGTTGGAAGAGGATTTTTGTCACAGTGTCAAAATCAAGGACGCCAGATCCTGTGACAAGAATAAATTCATGCGGCTTAATTTATTGAGATTACGGGCAGCCATACATATATGTAGGTAATAGTTTTTAATGCACGTGTTCATCTTCATGCTGCACTTTTGCGTCTGTATATTTTTAACTTTTTCTAAGCTATTGTTATGTTGCGTAGATAGAAACTCCTTACCGTTGCGATCATTTTCCTTTATTAGAACTTTGAGTATTACTTCGTCAATATTTAAACCCGGATTGAGTTCTGTAAGAAGAGCTGAAAGCTGGTGACTGTGGATGCCTCCTTTGTGTGAGCAGCCCAAAAGTTTTGTCATCCCTTAAAAATTACAGATAAAATCATTTTTTTAAATATGTAGATTTTATCCTATATAAATTTTGGGCTCTTGTGGTGTACATAAACACTTACATTTTGGTCGCATGCAAGTATCCTTTTCAGTCTCCTAAAAACAAAACAAAAAATATTCAACAAATTCACTTGTATATTATGATGTGTGAAAGACAAGTAGCTTCCTATGACACATACCATATTAATCTCTATTGTAAGTAACTTTTAATTACTCCAACCGGTTCTTGCAATATATTATTAACTAAACTTGCGTATTTATAAATATCGATCTGTTTCCGATATCTGTTCAGGAACGACTAGAATCCTACATAGAAGCGATTCTTCTTGTCATCCTAAAAAGATTCTTTGAAAACGCAAGAAATCCAGACAAACAAAACACTGCTACTCAACTCCCCCTCCGTACATTCAACTGTGCATTCAAAGTTTCGGGTTTTTTGTAGGCGTTTATTTTTGTCCTCTTCCGATATTATTCTTCCGGGATGATGCTTCTGCTCAAATTCACTCTTGCTAATAACGGATCTGGATACGGAACATGAGGACATAGTTACTTATCTAACTCAGGATATAGAAACAGTAGGAATACTAACACGGAAGAAGAACATGATATGTTTTATGTTATGCTTTCAAATATAAATCAGTCCAGCTAGAGAGTTAGTCGTTTTAGCATGTAACTTCCTGCATACAATGTTTTAAGTTGCGCATGCATTAGCATGCATTCATCATTCATCGGTACACATTCAGAATTCATGCACGCTTCGAAGTATACATGATTTTGCCTTGGATTGCGAGGACGCTGCCTTCTTCATTATCACATTTGGTAAAAGTGGGATAACGCTATATTTGTAAAGATAAATATTTATGTGTACACTTTTTATCAATTTCAATATTACATATCACGCTTTCATGAATCATATCAGTAAGTATGCACCTAAAATGTGCTTGTAGTTTATCACTTTGTGATCTTATTCACTCTGGTGAACCAAATTAAATCCACGAACAAATCAGCAACGGGCCAGTATACTTCGTATTCGCTAAAGAAGCTCAAGCTCTCTATGAAGTTTCAAAACGAGTGTATTTCTTAATGAGATTTACATCCTCGGGTTCAACGGCATTTTGACCTGTAATGAGATGAGAAATTGGAGACTCATGTCATTTCCATACATATTTGCCAACACGATGCTTAATGTATTATCAAAATATGAGTGTGTGTTCCCATCATACATGACGTAGATTGTAGTAAAGTTCTGCAACAAAAAATTGGGAGGCGATGACAGAAATTTTGAAGCAGGGTTTAAAATAGATTTTCCGAAGCGTTAAAACAAGAGGCAGAGAATTTACATAGGAGACTTGTATCAGCAGGAATAGCTACCTAAAGCTTAGCTATCGTATTTTCGAGATATGACTTTCGATTAGTCACGTCAAATCGACACAAGAAAACTAACGCAAACGAATATAATAACTTGACTTGCTTGTGCTTCTTATTTCAACGCATTAACAAACCTACGTATGTGTAGGCTTAGCTAAATACTTACTTGCATTATATTGCATAGATAGTATTTTCCATGGACTAGCATAATTATATGTACGTCATTAGAGAGCCTTATTTACAAGCACGCACGAGGAATAACATTCCCCACAGAACTGATCATAATGCTGTCAACGGAGCTAATCATGTCTTTGGCCTCTGGTTAACCCGTGAAACTGTAGCTAAAGCCAAGAAATGAATGAGTGCATGAGAATAAGACTTCAGTTCGGTTCAGGAGACCACCTTAGTTGGAAGCGCTCGTGTTAGAAGAAAATTCACGAAATGCTTAAGAGCTTTTTTTGCATTAAGCAGCAGCAAGCACTTGAAATGAGGAATATAATTATTTGCATTTATGTACTTAAAATTGGGTTTGCCACAAAATATATATGGATTAAAAATGGCAGCTACATGTGTGCTCCCAAAAATTTGCGTTACCTTATGCTAAATGGCTTGGTTGAATGAAGAATGCATGAAGCAAAGAAGCACGTGTCTTTGTTTTTGTAATGGGGCAGAAATGTCACTTGTTTTAGTTTATCAAGATCATAACAATTATGTTGATCAGATAAATTTGCAAACCCGTTCAACAAATGTGCATTGTGCAGTATGCGTGCAATGTATATGTTGCTGGTTCGCTCAAAATATGTTGAAGTATCATTTTTTATAGTACTCATTGCCATTTTTTAAATTCAGGATAACAATAAAAATGGCACAATAATATGTTGACTTTTTTTTTAATTTCATGATTTTAAGATTAACTACACGATTAAAGTATTGCATATTACATGTTATGTGAATGAAGTATGCGAAATACAGCGAATACATCATTAGGAGATGTAGACTCGGAGCTAAAACATATACCTAAAGCTTCCATACATGCTACACACTATCGCGAGGACAGTACACATAATGACTTACTATATGAAAATGTACGATTTTTTTTTCTCAACAAGCACGTTACATATTTGACCTTCAAAACATACAACCACTTGAACAAAGTTAATCCGAATGATGATTCGTGTTCGTTGAAAAGCATGTGAAGGATCATAATCAGTTGACAGAAATAAACAAACATTTAGCCAAAAGAAATACTCTATTGACCCATTCCAAAACTTGCAATCATGAAGTGCTCCACAATCTCCCTTTTTGCTATAGCTCTCCTCTGTTTTGGCTTACTGCAAGGAGCAGTGGGCTACAACATCTTGTTTTTCCACGCCGTCGCCACTTCAAGCCATCGGACATCGATTTGGGTATAATTTACCCAAGTGTGCCTCCAGTCCAATCATAATAAGTCATTGGAAATTTTGTGAAGATCTATGGTGCTGGTTCCATTTGTCGGAAGCATCGGGTTTAGAAGGTACCTATGTAAATTATTTCATGCTAACTAATATTTGTTGTAAATGTTAGATTTAATCAGTAAAATTGAGTACATTTCTGGGAAAGTATATCCACAAAGTTATGTTAGGTAACCAGGTACCTTACCCGATACCCGAAGCTTCCCGCAAATGGAACCAACACCAAAATGATCTACACAAAATTTCCCTTCCATTGTCATACTCATTTTGATAGGACTGGAGACACACCTGGGTAAACTTTTCTGCATTAGCCCCTTGCCTCAGCACTCGCAGATTTAGGTCACAATGTTACCTACATTTTCGCCATCGACCCTCTCAAGCGAGTCGGTTCCCACCCCAAAATTGAGGAGATTGTCCCTTCAAAAATGGTTTCGCTCAACAAGGAGTTTGTGGCGGATTTTGATATCAACATTCGGCTCGAGAACCGAGTGGACGAATGGCTTCAAACTGTGTTTTCCTTCGGTGTGACAATCTGTGAGGCATTTTACGATAGCCCAGAAACCCAAGAGTGGTTATCACGCCCGAATCTCCATTATGATCTTGTCCTCATCGACGCATCTTTTGGTGAATGTTCCTATGGATTAGTTCACAAGTTCAAAGCCAAGCACATTGTGTTCACACCGTTTGTTTGTGGTTTGGTTTATGATACGTATGGAGTTGTTCCTGAAAGCTCTAGCATTCCTGATCCGTTTTTTGACTTTGTGCCAGTTCAAATGACATTAATGCAACGTGTTTGGAATACAATTGCCCCTTTGATGTGGAGATACAATGGTTTAAAATACATTGAACAACTTGAGCCTGTGGTGAGAAACAAGATGAATTTGACGGACATGCCACCCATCACGGAGTTTGAGAAAAATACGAGTTTAGTGTTTCATAATGGACATTTTGTAGAAGAGTATCCTATGTCGCTGCCTCCAATGTTTGTGTCTTATTCAGGAATTAGATGCGATCCTAACAGAAAAAACAAGCCATTACCAACGGTAATCTAAACGGCAATACAGTTTTACTGGGATGGATTATATACATAATATCACTACAAACGTATTGAATATTTTCAGCAACTTGCTAATTTCATCAATGACACGGATGCTTTCATTTATGTAAGCTTTGGAAGTGCTGTGGATGTGGGTAAAATGCCGGTTAGCCTTCGTACCAATTTTTTTGCTGCCTTCAAATCTTTTAAAGATCTTAAATTTTTCTGGAGATGGTCCGGTCCCGTTCCGGAAGACAAGCCTGATAATGTCATGCTCGCACCCTGGTTTCCGCAGCTAGACATGTTAGGTACAACTAAAATATTTATCTTTGAAACGCTTCTGTACTGAAGAACTGAAACTAAATTTCAAACATCTTTGTGAATACAAAGATCACCCAAAGATAAAAGCATTTATAACGCAAGGGGGTAGACCAAGCATTCAAGAGGCATTGTGTAGCAATGTTCCCCTCATAACTATCCCGATTTTTGGTATGTAAAATTAATCAGCATCTGATTAATTATCAAAGTTAAATGTCATTCGAGCGCAGATTTTCATGTGCAAATTTTAGCGGACCAGGACCACAATGCTATGAAGTTGGAACGGATTGGTGCACTGGTGCGGCTGGATATAAACACGATTACTAAGAATGACATTGCTAATGCGATACAACAAGTGTTGCATAATCCAAAGTTAGTCCACACAGAATAAAAACTGTCATGTCCTTGAGGAATAATGATTTACCTTGAACTTCTTTCTTTGATGAAGATATTCAGAAAAAATGAAAGAGCTGTCAAGAATGTTTAAAGATCGACCACTAGATCCACTCCAGAATTTGGTGTACTGGACGGAGTATGCGCTTCGTTATGATACATCTTTACTGAAGCCACTTGCCATGGAACAAACGTGGTATCAACGGAGGTTGCTGGATGTATATGGATTTTTGCT
>JAQGAP010003466.1:0-12346 GCA_034697805.1 Orchesella bifasciata | reverse complement strand
GACGGTATCATTTAAAACGCATATTGTATAACCCCCCACATAATTTACTGGTTTCTTTCTATAGCTCACCACAGTTTACACAGTATTAACAAATATTCCGATCTACTCTATTATATTGTGCATGTCAGTTGGTAACCACTTGTCTCTTAAATTCTTTTTCTGGTGAATGAAAGACAAGTTTCTTCTCCTTTTTATAGATATACAAGTAATACCCTAAATGTAAAACCAATTCAAGGAATAAATGTAAAGAAGACGAGAAAAATGAGGAAGAGTGCGCAGTGAGCGAGGAGAAAGTAATGAAAAAAAGAATGAGAGATCGAGAGGAAATGTAAATGTTAGTCAAAGATAAGAGAAATGGAAGATGAAAGCCAAAAAAAGAAGAGAAGAGGACGAAATAAACTACGTTAGATACATTGGAATAATATAAACTGTCGTCGTATTCGTATATCTGTACATTGTTATGCTTACTACTTTTTTTCCCTACTTGACGGTACTTGGGTTGTTGGTGGCTCCATATGGATTACTATCATTATAATGGTTTATATATAAGATATACCTCATTGCTTTAGGCAGGAAGAAGTTCCTTTTGTATATGTTAAAATACATTTACGAACTCCGCATATGTGATATGCGTTTAATGGGAAGGAGAAGAGAAAAAAAACTAAATACTTTTATACAAATACAGAAGCATTATACGAGCCAAAAAACGGGATGAGAGTAGTTCAAGAAGAATAAGAAGAGGAGATGGAATAACAGGGGAGAAATCATTTCATTTAGTTGATAAAAGTACTACACGTGTACTCGGCGACATGTATAATATATGCATCTACACTAATGTACGCTCGTCAGCACAACTACGACTCCCATCACCTCCGTAAACCATCCTCTCCAACATCGGCACCTAAAGCTCAGCATTGGCTCAAATAAAGGAAATAAAAAATACAATTTTTTATCCGCTTTTTATACATCTTTGATTTAACTACTACACTCTTAGTTCCGTTTTCGCATTGCATTCTACACTCCACATTTTTATGTATACTTGTAACAAGTTCATAAGTGTTCTATTACTCGTCGCTCTTACATTAACTCTTTTTTTTTTTTGGAGAAGAAACCGGATGGTGAAGCCAAAGCCAGAGAAAAAAATGGGAATACACGAACATGGAGAGAAAAGAAAGAAAGGGAAGAAAAAAACTGGGTGCTCTGCACTCTCTAGCTCAAACTTCTACTTTCCTTAATGCCTTTCGGTTGTGGTAATTGCAATGGTAAAACTCGTGACAACTGGTGCTGGTGATACAAATCTTGAAACTCTCTAATCCTTATCAAATTATATGAAAAGAGCTACAAACTCTTTTATTTTTCTCTTTCCTTTCTCTCTCACTCTGGATTTTTCCAAGAAATGAAATGAATTCCATATGGTGCAAACCGTTTACTTTGTGGTCTCGTACAGCAAGATTGTAGAGATGTTATTATGCATAATATGCATGCATGCCTGAGTGCCATCTCTTCAGGAGATAGGTACATTTTGGTAGGGTTGCTGCAACTAAAAATTATGAGGAGACAGTAGAGTGATAGGCAGAAATAAATGTGTATAAGGTAATAATAAAAATTGCTGGATTTTTGCTTCCCTAATATTAAATGAATATAAGAGATATGCATATTAAGAAATCTCACTGGAGTTTCTTGAGCTATGTAGTAGTCGTCCTTGATGTAGTTTAGGCATATGGCCATGAGTAGGCATAAAATTCCTTTGGCAAAAGAAAGGCTTTTTTGAGCTCCCTTGATGAGTTTGATTTGGGTGAGTTCAGTAAGAAAAGCAGATTGGCGGCTTTAATTCTTCCTGTGAGAAAAAGTTTGAGTGTTTTTATATGCATATAAAACGCTACGTGGTTGATGCTGCTGCTACCCCATTTTGGGTGTGAATACGAATGGATGTGTGATGTAAAGTTAAAAGTCCTTTTTTCCTCTTGTTACCTTAAAGAATTATGTTTAAGCCTTTCTTTGACAAAAACGTTCTCATTTTTTTCTACGTCTTTTATACTCAAGAAGTTTTTACTTTTTCCTCCTTCTCCCTTTCTCCTCCTCTCACTCTCTTGTATAATATTACGTTACTTAAAAACTCACAAGCTTTATAAATAGAGTGGAAGTGCAAATGAATCAAAATCAGAGGAGAAAAGAATTAGAAATTGGAATTAAAATGAGAAGCTCCCTTCCTGCCAGATGTGGCTTGCTTTTATTCTGTATTCGTGTGGAGGAGAGAGAGAAGAGAGAAAAAGTTGGTAAGAAAATGGTTTCAAGTTGATATGAAAAAAGACACTTTTGAAGCTACCTACTAGCAACCAGCTAGTAGCATTCATTAAGCCATAGACTTTTACTTTACTCTGTATTCACAAACTTCAACTTCCATTTTACCAGTATTATGTACAGATGACGATGGTGATGATCTTGATGATGAATGAGAATGATGGCTTCTATTATACATTCTTCTTGGTGTGTGGGTTGTAATAAAAAGATATGCATACACGAATCTACAAAACTCTGTTTAAAAGATGTTCTTTCTTCCAAGAAAGAATTATTGAAAGTGATGATGAATGAGACTCAAATTGAGCTTTAGAGTCAACACTAACCGAGAGACACACCAACCAACCAGAAGAGAAGAGACAGATTTAGTTTACGCAGGCAGCTACTGACTAGACTCCTTGGTGGTATTTAGTAACTCGTTCTTTTATTATTATATATATGTTGTGGTAAAAGCTGTTTCCTTTTTACTCAAAACTTTTATATAAGCACACGATTCCATTCAGACATATTAACATTGCAGTGATGTGATGGTCTTGTACGGTTGATTGCTAAATGAAGTCAATTCTTTGTCATTTTAGCTTTTTCCATGAAGTTGATGGAGAAGAAGAAGGAGGAACTATTTAATTTCACTTAATTTAATGCCGTACTTTCTCCTCTTTTGAGATGACTGAGCCTATTCAATGATGAAACTGGAAGCAGATATATAGTGGTTTGATGTTGCGAACTGCGTCATGCTTATCATCGCGACGACGACTACTCCCCTTAGCATCAGCAGCAGCAGCCCCCGCTGTTTGCGAGTCTCAAATGTATATGGTTCTTTATACCATTAATCTCAACTCGCTCGCTTTCCTTTTTATACTAATGAAATAGGACTCGCTCATTATTCATAAAAAACTAATCATTTGGCCAAATGCGTACTCACTCACAAATCGGAATCCAGCACCACTTGGATTTTCTCTGTCGTAATTATGCTTGTTGTCCTCTTTGAAGTGTCGTCGTATTCAAATTCAATAATAATTAATCTGTGATGAAAGAGCCAGAGAGTTGTTTGTCGTACTGAACCATGGCGTGGCATCCGAATCCTGAAGAATGATTTCCCAAATCGTTAATATTTGTAATTTGATATCGTTGATCACTTCACCAGTTCTTTTCGTGCAGAAAATTAATTCTTTCGACAACTTTTTTGCTGATTTGCATACAGAAAATCTCTGCCTTGCTTTTGAGTCCATCTACAAAGTACGACGTTAGAACTGTCACCTGCCTCCCCAACTCGTTATTTACCATTCACGAGGCTTTCACGGTTATGATTGTCCTACTACTTTAATTTCAAGTCATATTCGTCCTGAACTGGTACTTGTATATTTATCACGTATAAAATTTCCCTTGTGTACACACACGACATAATAGCAACAACACACGTCATCATCATCCCGTATAATGATGTGCTCGCCCATCTATGACTTTTTAGTGGGAGTATCACAGAGAAAGTAATGAATGAGAATATTATCCCGTACCTATACTCAAGGATATACAAATTATCGTTAAGTTATATAGTAATTATAGTGAAAGCATCCCAAATGATAATGTATAATCATCTTGTGATGGTGTTCATGCACATTCATTACACCCCATCTTCAGATTACCGTCTAGCATGATGCGTCTTCATTTCCAAGCATGCACCGTATAATGATGAATGATTCGTCATAATAAAAGTTGAATGGAAAAATTCTTCACAATTTTCAATTATCTCTATAAAGAGAAAGGTATAAAATATGGTATTGTGAGTAAGAGATTCAGATGTTTCAGCACCGTCATCATCCTCACAAAGGCGAAATTCAGCGCCATCATCGCGAGAGGAGGAAGCCTACTTGAGAAAAGCTACTTCACAGTCGTCGAGATCATTTGTTAGTGACTGTGAGCAATAGTAATTAAATGTGTAGGTATGTGGATGGAAGACTCAAAAGAACTACAAGATTAGTTTCGCCTGTGTGTTTGCATGCATTATTTAGGTATATGCATGTAATTATAAGTAATGTATACACGAGAAGGAGAGCGTAACATAACCAGCAGCTTTCTTCCAGTCGTGTGTATTTTTATAATAATAAATAGCGTGCCAAAAAAGAGTACAAGAAAAGAAGAAAATAATCACTAATTATCCCATCCACCATTAGCATTTACTTTTTACCACGCTCCTTCCACTGAAGGCAGGGAGCCGAAGTGGATATTATTGCTGGCAACTAACTAACAACTCGTCGTTGCCTCCACACACATAAAAATGAAAAGAATAATAGGTATTTTACTTGATTCCAAGAGAGAGAGAAAGCCAACAGATGTAGAGTAGCAGACCCGGAGAAAAAATGTGAATCTCAGAGTTAACGAACAAAATAAAAAGGATACAAGATACTCTAAAGACACCAAGTGAAAGCACAGAGATGAAAGCAAAATTGTATAACACGCTCCCTCTCCATTGCTATGCATATGAAGCGGGGAATGGAAAAGGGAAGAAGGAGACAAACGAAGCTAATGTCTTCAAGATGGAGAAAAAACTCATCTATCCAACACCACCAGCACAAAAAAAATCACTAACTAGTAGGAACATTGTATGTATACCACTATATTTCAGTGAACAACACAAGATTTCATATATAAACTTTATGTACTCCGATGCAGAGTATTTGCTTTCTTCAACAGACCCTTTTAAACAGATTTCCTTTCTCTCCACTTTTTCCCATTCTTAACAAAAAAATAAACTATAAAACATTTTGAAGTAAAAAAAGGGTCTTTTGGCGAGTGGAATATATTTACTCAGTTATGCATATCAACCGTTCATATATCTTTTATCCAGCTCTAGTGTTTCTTGCTTGCTCATCTTCTCAGATTATAAAATGAATCGTCTTCGGCTACGGACCCATTACGACTACTTATAATAATAGTAAATGATGATGATGATGATAATAATGATAATAATAATAGTATAAACTCAAGCCAAGCTCAGGTTTTTACTAGTTCGTTCCTCTATAGCTTTTTCCTGTCTAAAAAAGCTTTCCTCTTATAATACTAACAAAAAAGTCTTTAGAAAAGGGAAGAGTAGATAATGTGTACATTTTCTGGTAAAAATATGCATTTATAGGTGCTTAACTGTGGATGGAAGGAAACTCAACTGCATGTCTTAAGTACACTATTTTTTTCTCTTGGAATCTACCAACTGGGAAGAAGTAAATGAGTTCTCGGCCAGTACAAGAAATGCTATTTACGCTCGAGTCTTTTCTCCCTTCTCCATTCTTTATAGCGCAAGTTAGTCGTTACTTGCTCAGATAATAATTAGATCGAGAATAATGTATAAAAATCTGAGGAACGAGAAAAGGATGGAAATGGGAGGTTTCACATTTACAGTTTTTTCCTCGTAGACTACAGTTGATCTTGCTTGTTTTTACTAGGAGCAGAAATAAGGCACTTGTAGATGTTCCGTAGTATAAATGGAATTTCAAGGGGAAGGATATATAGGCTAGCAGCATTTCTTAAACCTGTTTCCTGACCTATGACGAATTCCGGTATAGGTTTTATGTCTAATTGCTGAAATTCCCGCTGCTTATATTCTTTTCTCCAGTTTTCTAGATCATTTACTCCTTCAGGATTTTTGTAAGTAGTACTGCGATTGGCGTTCTGGAAGGTTTTCTACATTTTTGTGATTGGAAGACTCTCTCCATATTTTTTAACATGTGAATTAGCATAATGTTTTAATTGCTTTTCTATAAATTAACCAAAATCATTCGCTAAATAGGCCACCTTTCTCAAATAATTTATCAACAAGTCATTGTTGGTTGAATAAATATAGATTGCTTACAAAACTTCTAATGAAACGATTTTACGTATAGTCCTATAAATTGGTAATATTACATTGGCATTTATGTAATAAAATTTGTAATTACCGTCAATTAAAACTATTATTTAGGTATGTATTTGAAACAACGATTGCTTAAGATGTCATTATAATAAAGTTTATGGCATAAGCATTTATACTTATGTCGGCCAGCCCTACAGAAAAGCATCCCCATTACGTTAGCACGATCATCAACTCCATCTTTTATAAGGTATTATATATGGTAATAGCATTACTTTACTTGTTTCTCCTCATGTTTGTTGGCTCTGGTTTATTCCTTTTACTTTACAAATGTACAAGTAACTGCTTCTTTGCTTAAAATGTACACAGCATGGACTGTTTGCTGTGTTTTTTTTTGTATTTGCACTAGAAGAAAGATGAACCGTCTGCTTCTCCCTTTTCTCCAAGAGTATTCTTCTTTGGCTATACAAGTCTAGTTGACTTGCGAGATTCAATCCTGGATGTTTTAATGAGTTTTTCTAGAGAAGAGTAGGAAGTAGGAAAAAAACACGGTGAAAGGAAAGTGGAGATCTCGTTTTTTTTTCTTCCTTATTCTTTCATGAACATTGAGCATACGCAGGAAACTGGAGAATAATAATAAAAGAAAAGCGCTTAAAACCCGTCCTCCTTTCTTACTAAAAATATTATATCCTTTGACTATTATCTCATTTAAGACTGAACTGGAAAGAAGTAGGGTGTGTATAATGCACACATGGAGAGATTTAAGTTAGTTGGTTGAGGACGGTACGTACTACGTACGCTCTCGCTCCTACCATAATATATAATACGATACGAGAAAGAAGTGAAAAAATAACTAAAACAGATAGCTTAGTCAGAATGGTAATGGTGCTCAAAAGATATATAAAAATCTGGAAAGTGTAATAAGGTAGTATAGGAGAGAAAAAAGTAGTCGTATTATCCATGAAAAGGTCGTTTTTGTTCTTTATAATACACATTCACTTTTTACATGTTTTTTGTGTGTGGAGCATTATTAAAATCAGTCTGTAAGCTTTAAATGAGGTTTTCGAGATCATTGCTGCGTATAAATGGATTTTTTTCTAGATAGGCTCGAGAGTATGGCGCTATTATGGCATGGCCTAAAGATTATTTTATTTCGTTCAGGCTTATTATATGCTCAAGGAGCTATAATGATAAAGTACATAATATATTCATTCAGTCTTTTTATAGAATGGTTTATAGGAGGAATGGGATGGTGAAAATTGTGTTTTTCATCAGACGTACTTAGCCGAGTTTCTTTTGAAATGAGAGACTTGACATGCTTTGAAATCGCATTTTGTTTCTCAATTTTATTGACTGCCAACTACTTTCCATGGGCTTGGGGAAGGAGAGAATAGAAAAACAGGACATTTGTGGGCAGGGTATATTCAAAACAATGCTTGACTCTTGATTTAAATTGACAGTTTGAAGAACAGTACAAGTCGAAAAGAGAAAGTGGTGGCAACGGAACAGATTCCAGAGAAAAAGGACGTTGACAACTTGTGTGCGCCTCTGCTTATACTCGAAAACAAGGGATGGATGACACAAGGAGGCATCAAGTGCATCAAAAGGATATTTTTTCATTTCACACTCGAGACGTTATACATACATCAACTGATATAGTATGCAATACACACATAATATATTATACATGGGTTGTACTCATTGTCAGTCAATTCAAGACTATTTTTCATACGATTAACATTTTACATTCAAATCCGGAATTCTGTTTGCTACTACAAGAAAAGCAAGGCCACTTACGTACGGTGGTGGTGGTGAAAGATGTATCTGTATAATAATATTCGGGAGAGCACATTAGGACGTGGGCTTGAGTTGTACTACTGATGGGAAGAAATAGTTTGGCTTTGGTAACTTAACATAAACTGGGTGCAAGCTAAATAAGACGGAATAGGTTTGTCGAGTATAAAGAAATCCCTCTTCCGCTCACTTGTATTTTTTCTTCGTCGACTTCTCCGTGTGTATTCTCATGGATATCATATTAAACATTTTGGAATTCCCCATGCATTTTATATTCTTTCTCCTCCAGTGAAAATCCTGTGAGACCTACTTGAGAGAGTTTTTGGTTTTGAGAGATTGAACGCTGTCTTTCCACTGCCGCTTACGAATTTCGTATAAAATTGTCTATATATTGTTAGCCAAGGCTTTCCTCTCCATTGCTTTAGTAGTAGTAGTAGCTGCTGCTCCTGTTGTTGCGGCTCTCAGAGACTCACTCAGTTACACATCTTCAGCTTCTCGGTTTTTTTAAAGAAGTAACGTAAGTGGTGAATATTACATTACGCTCGGCTTTGACTTTGCCTTTTTTTTGCTTGTGATTCCTCACATTACCTCAAAAGTATATGAATTCATAACAATGCATACCAAAAGCCTTCCTTCCTCACTCTTCTCTCAGTTTTCTTTCGAATTTTCACGTTGCGATGCAAGGGATGCTTCGCTTCCTCTTCAACATTTTTTTTTGCCTCCGAGTCCCATTAGAATGCTTCAATATTCCTAATTCGTGTTCTTTCTGGGTGATATGAGAATGGTACATGGTGGACTGATGTAATGTTAAATGTATGCGAAATGTATATAGCCTCTATAGCCATATACATGGCTAGTTATGATAGCATGACCACGTAATAAGCATTTTACGCTACATGTGAATGAAGGAAGGATCAGTGAAAGGCGAACCGAACACAAGAAGGAGTAAAACTGTCTGTGTTCGAGACGTAAAAAACTTTACATATCGTATTATTACCAATGTACCTACCGTAATATTTATAAGTTGTATATCAAAAGTTTTTTTTTTGCTTTACAGCCGCCGTGTTACTCAGGTCCCGATCTAGGCCTTTTCCTGGTAGTGGCTTATGAGACGAGTATAATACGTTGGTATAAGTATGCACATGTTTTTGCTATATTGGTTGTTGTGGATCCTGATGGTGGCATTCATCCTATTTGCACTCACTCATAGTCAGCCAGTCAGTTTTTTGTGTGATGTGTTAACCATGTTCTTTGCATTTGTAAGTAGTCTTGTGTTGAGTGGAAAATTCTGAATTTTTTTTCTCAAAGATTTTTTTTTTCTCTCCAGCTTTCTCTTTTCATCATTTCTTTATATTTTGCATATCATATCATATGCCATTGCCATCATATATGGGATTTTTATGTATTTGTTACAGCCTTTTATATGTCTGTATATGTATTTGTCCTTCTTTGTGCCCGGGCTTGTCTCCTGTTACAAATACATTCCTATGAAATAAGTATAGCCGAGTATGACAGGAAACGGGATAGAGTACGGAAATCTCCATGTCCCGAACCTGTTTTGTATTCTTATCCTGACGTCTTCGAGCCTCGTTTCCGTCTTACGAGAAGATGTGCAAGTTTTTCTGAGTTGAAAGCAAATATGCTTTTCTAGATTTTTTTCCAGGAAAATGTGCCCACCGCACTTCTGACTCTTAGTAAAAAAAAACCTTGAGTCAACGACGAATCTCTCTCCTTTTGTCGCTTTTTCCAAAGAAAAAAAAATTGGGCGTGTTATTAGTATATTTTGAATGTAAAAACAGGCATATTAAAAAATGGAAACACGTAGCAGATGTTGTGCTTTCTCCGTTCATCACAAAATTGACAGAGAATATTATCCCATCCACTATTTAATTATATGAATGAGGCTTTTGTTACTCGGAGGAGGAGGTAATTTAATAAACTTTGTAAACTTCAAATGAACGTATCGAGTTTAATAAAAGGAATACATACATTTTCAGCATCACACAGAATTTTTACTCAGCATGCAAATGAAAACGCTCATATATTTTGATACTGTATTAGGCTCGGAGTAGTGAGGAAAGCTCTGCTCTGTATTGGGACGACGAGGAAAGTTGAAAAATTGCGATGAAGATTTGTGTGACATTATTTATGCATGCGTCGCGTTAACCAATTCGATCCATGAAAAGTTCCCTCTCCTCACTCACTCTTCGCTTGCTCTGCTATACCAAGACGGAGAGCTACGTTCAATATATAAGACTGGAAGGAGAGGATGGAGGATACACAGTACTCCATTTCAGTCACCACAAAACAACCCCAACTACCACAGTTCACTATTCAACAACAAAGTCTTGTTCAACTATCTTCTTTTTATTGATTTTTATGCAAACAAGCTGGCTTCCAAAAGAATCGTCCTCGTATCATCATGAGTGGAGTGGAGTGTGATATCTGATGGAGAAGTAAAAAAGATGTACACTTCAGTGGCTGACGTGACAAGTTAACTGCGTGATGGTGTGAATTCTATATGTAGTGCATGGCATACATACATATATTCTTTCAAAAGCATTCTTTTTTCTTAATTTTAACCTTACCAAAGGTTGATTGTGATGATAAAAGATTTTATTTTTATGAGCCATTAAAAATAAAGTAATTAAACTCAATCGTTTCAATTTTCAAAGACATTAAATAGGAATATATTTATTTTCAAAACAATATCGCATGTACTCGAATTAAACTTTTTTTTTGGAAACAGTATTTTTTATGAATAATAACATATTTTATACGCACGTGTACACATCCACATTTGTTGTCATCTTTCTAAAAAATCTGATTACTTCTATTCAGCTGTAGCTAGTATATAATAATAATGGTATGGTATAATATATGACCATAAGTTTCAAGTAGCGTATCTGATTTCATTCACGTAGATGAATGCAAGTTTTTATCTTTGATTTTACAAGTATAGTAGTTATGCTATGGACATTCAAATATTATTATTATTTAACGATATTTCACAATCTTAAGTTAATACTGTTGCTGTATTCGGACGAGGTTCTCTACATACATCAAATTAACAATCATCGGAAGTTGGAATGCTTAGAATATTTTGAGACACATTATAATTTACAGGAATATAAATATCTTTATATTATAGTTACTATTATTACATTACGGATCACGAGATCGCCAATAAAACCTCTCAAAGCCTATCGTTTTTTTTCAGACTAAGTAATTAGCAAGTACTTTAACGTATATTTGAATCAATATTTTATGGCAAGTTGGAAAATCGATGTAGTTTACAAACATTAACAATTTATTATTAAATTGGAATACTTGATCACGTATATATCTTAATCATTTCAATGTGCATTAATATAGATACAATTTGTACAAACAATATTACATTTAGTTTTAGCAGACCTAAATAAATACTGTACAAATATTACACAAGATAGCAATTAATTTTTCTTTTTTTTTGCATTCAGTTTTTTTCTTGGTAATTGAGTACAAAAACTAAAAAATACTTGTTCAAATTCAAATATTTTCTAACAAGTTTTCCATCACAAGAAAACTAGACTAGAATCCGGTATTATGGCATGAATATTATGGTAATATATATATAATAATATATACACACATACAAAAAACGAATAAAATATTTACTTACAACTCTTTTGAGTTTTATATGTACACAATATTACATTAACTTAATATTTACATTGATCTGTTTAGATATAAATATTTTTTCTTATCTCAAGTATTTTTTTTGCGTATACTGTTTTCTGATCATGTGCCTATTTTCCCTTTGATATTCTTGTGATCGGTTTAAATTTCAATTTATATCCAATATCAGCTTTCTCTTTGAAGTCTCTATCTTATTTTAGATGGTGGAAAACAAAAAATATTTTTTATTATCGATATATAATATGGATGTATAGTATGCGCTTTAAAGAATGTTTTGAATAACATGAGATGAGAAGGATTATAGTGGGCATCTTCGTATATAACTGAAGGTTTTAGTATGTAAATTGGGGGAGATCGATTTGCTCCTGTCGACTTTTATGAGTTCAAATTTCAAAGCATCCCTGTTTTCTGTGCTTACGAGACAGTTGAGTCAGCTTCTCGGAAATCCTTGTACGAATAAATGGTGTGCGATGCAAACTCATGATGATTATAAGTTTGGGAAGAAGAGAAAGCAGACTTGTTTTATTAAATGTAAGTAAACCTTATATATTGTATATTGATACTTCCATCCAGCTACAAAGACAAAAGAAGCCTTCTAGGAATCCAGAGTAGAAATCAGTGGAAACTACTATTCAAGGAGTTGGCGTAGCACTGATCAATTGCATTCTGTAATTGCTACATTGCTGTAAAAATAAATTGGATGATCATTCACCATGTTCGACGTCGAAGTTA
>JAQGAP010003465.1:0-12347 GCA_034697805.1 Orchesella bifasciata | reverse complement strand
TTTTGCAATCGGTTTCTAATCGAACCCTCTGAGACTACAATACGTTGTCCGTCATTCAGTATCATTGAACCATTGTGTATGGCCGGGTTATCAACTTCCGACGCCGCTAGGTCTGATATGGTTTTTTTTTAACTTCCATCAGACATATACTGACTACTAAGCACTCTTTCTGTTTTACAATTTATGGTTTTTGTGTTTTTTGCTGTAGTTTCGTAAGCTACATAATTCCTATGTGCAAATTCAAGTTACCAAAGCCATTGCTACTGGTACAGTCAAAGCTTAAAGTATTTTTGTTTATTTGCTATTAATCTATAATATTTCTGATCTTTTTTTACATTGAATCATTCAATCGATTTAATGTAGTATCAATGTGATGATATTACCGTGTATGATGGCTCAAACGGTCAATTGCATAGTCATTTCTAGCATATATGTGAAATTCTATCTATCAATACGCTTCAAGGTGGCTTGAGACACAGGTTTACAGAAGACTCCGAATTCGGCGTGTAAAATCGTTTAAATAAACGTGCATGCTGCCGTTGTGGGCGTCTATCACAACTCATATGTTATTCCATTATTTTCAACAAGCTTTGACCAGTAAATTCAGTGGAAAAACGCCTGCATCCATTCAGTCTCTCCTTCAACATAACTCTTTCTAGCGTTTCAACGCTTTGAATTCCTGACCCAAAATTTACCTTTTGCAACAGTTTTTCAGAACTACTCTAAAATGAGTACCACGGATGATGTTAAAGCAAATAGAATGATATGGGCTTCAGTTACTTAAGAACTTAAAAAAAGTAGCTTTACTAGGTGAAGAGGATATAAGAAAAATGATTGTGAAACCAGACCCCACCTGTGATCCGTCCGAACTACTTCGGTTGATCAATGCCAAGAAGGCACAGGTGGAAAACGTTACGCTACTGTTGATGTTTGGAGATCAGTAAAAGAAGTACACTGGTGTGCTTCTCTTTGGACCGACGGGCGTTGGGAAGTCTTTGGATGTCATAAAATGATAATTGAATGCGTTAAAAACGTAAATCCAGCCATAGAAGTTCTAAACATATCTCTTGACTCGTTATTACGGTTATCTCACGGAATGACCGAAACAAATCTAACCACCATCTTCGAGAATGCTAGAAATGTTAGAGCATGTAGCCCTCAGTAATTTTTGTGAGACGAGGTTATATATTAATATATTATAGATTATTAAGGTTATTTTGGGCAATATTTTGTTATTCTTGACTCTTTTTTATCATTACTAGATTGACTATTTTACGGCAAAACGATCAACGAACGAGAAGGAAGGTAATAGGAAATTAATAACCACCTTCTATCGTTGATGGATGGACGTTGATGGACGGACTCGGAAGTTCCGAAGAGATAACCGTCTTTGGGACCACAAATCGAGCACACGACATGGACATATGGGTTTATTAGGTACTCCAATTTAATGATCAAAAAGACATTCTTTACTTTTTGAACATGGAATATTCTTTTTGGAGGCGTTTTTAATTAATTAATTAACGTCAATTAATTATTTTTAGGCGGTTTGTTCGTCGAATTTACGTTAAATTTTCTGATGAAAAGACACGCGCAGCTAATCCACAAACTAATGTATCGGGAATTCAAAATGAGCATAATGACATTAATTATCGTGAGATTGCTCGTCTTACCTATTTGTAAGTTTACTTTTGAGCAAAAACTTTGTGTGAGAATCTTAAAGAAATAAAATGTGAAAAATATAAGAATTTATATATTTACAGCTTTTCTCCAGCAGACTTGCATCGGTTACCATAATGCACGTTGGAGCGTCTTAATAGTAGATCAAGTTAAGGTTAAGGATATGGACAAGTCAAAATGGACTTAACCAATTGGATTGCCTCATCAAATAGCATTACTCGTGCATTTAAGTCTGCCATTGCCATTTCATGCATAATGCTTACTCGATTGCAGTTGTTGTGTATTCATCGGTGTAGTCATTGAATATGGAAAGTAGAGCGATAAGGCAGAGGGTGGTCAGATAAGACGGAAAGTAGTAGGATAAGACTGATTTGTCTGATTTAATAAACAATTACCGGTCTCGGACTGATAACCTAATCAAATTAATTGGAATTTTACGGCGATTAAATAAGCAATCGACTTCATTTGGTTTACAAATAAAATCAATGTCTCTTTTTTTGTTCTAAAACATTAGCAGCTGCTAAAATATAAGTTTATCGTACCTTTAGCTTAAATCGTACGATACATTATGCTCTAATTATAACTAACATTGCACTGGCAGAAAGCTTTTCTCGGCTTACGCTTTCAAACGGGCTTCTAGTAGTATGTAACACAAAGAAGCATGAATTGTAGATTACGGTACTAATAAATAACTAGCCATAGAATAGTTTACATTCCGAACATATGTGTAGCCTTGCTTTATCAGACGGCTTCTTATTTGTATAATGTATTTTCGGACAAAAGTATACAATATGGACAGAGAGATCACATTTTCTACTGAAAATTTGAGGACAGTTTTTGCACAAGTAAGTATCTCCACAAACTGTGACATGTCGTCGGAAAATCAGATGTGATAAAAACCTTCTATTGCACTTTTGGCATTCCCATGATTTCATCCCATCTCCACACCCTCGTTTAACATGTTGTCTGAGGTTGGCTTTTGTTTTCAAAACATTACCACAATCTTGTATTCACGCTCATGGATAAATTCCAGAACATCCAAGACTCACATGTTGTCGCAGACATGTCTTTTGAGACAGATTTGAAGCAAATAATATATTACAGGTATTGCTGAGAATCTGTAGACATCCTTTTTTTACATGGGCAATGTGGGTCTTTCGGAACTTGAAGCTTGTGTTGCATTTAGCACAGATCAATGGTTGATTAGCTACAGATCCCTTAGAGACATTTGTTTTGAAAATTCTTTTAAACTTAAACTTTTGTTGCAAATTTCGCACAGTCCTCCCTCCAATTTGAGTCGTTTTCCCATCCTTCAACGACAATGGAACGGTGACCTGTGTTTTAGAGTTTGTTTGTGCCGATGTTGTGGTTTCACAGAGTCATTGGAACGGAATGTTGGCTTCTTTCCAGGAAACATGTCCATGTGCACCAGTGGCGGACGTTTATGGTTTCCGGAGAGTGTAGATTTCGACGCAGTTCAATTGTTTTCTTCTCCAGCGTTCTTTGAAGGATATTGAGTCTGTCAAAACTCTTCAACTTCAAATTTCAAACCGTTGATTGTTTAGTAATTTTAAATATTTAAAAAAGTATCAACTACGTTTCGAACTCGTATGAACAGATCACAGCTGTAATACATTTCCAAAGAGTAATCTTAATCTTGAGTACTACGTTTCTTGTTTTTTTAACCAAACCCCTTGATGATCCAAACGGAGGTTGAAATAAGATGAGAAACGAATGTAACGTCCTCTCTGTAGTCTGCTGCAGTGACGACTCCACTATGCATTTGACGCTGGCGACTCGATTCCTCCCTAAACCATATACTCATCACCTTTCTAAGGGAACATACATAATTGAGTTATGGGTGGTTTTGGAATCATAAAACATATGTTTCCGGCAGCAATGCTATCTTAAGCATCGATGTTAACGATTACTGTAACAATCACGCGTCCAATAACTTCAACACAATCTTCCATGCTGTGTACTTTTGCTGAGCGATGCCTATTTTGTGACCGTAATTCCATTCACGAATACCCTCCTTGTGCACCCCTTCGTTTTTGTCTCATCTCATCGAGGTCTCTGCTTGCTTCATCTTTTTCATACTTGTGGGTCGTGGACTCGATAAAGTAGAATAAGAAAATATAGAAAATACTACAAAATATGTCACTTGCCTTTATTAGTGTGGGAAAAAATACTATGCAATTTACTTCTTTTTTAAATATTTAAAAACTTCATTACTTAATTGCCGGAGAATGTTTCGATTCTGAGATGTACTTAGGTTTCTCATGAATTTAATCATTTTAATTGGCCTAACCTAGCCTTCTAACTGAGACTCCATCAAATTCTGGTTGACGAACCCCATTGTTTCTAATCCAATACCTTGACCTCTGGCAAACTTTTCATGAAGCTTTTCAAATCGAAAAATGTGCTGGCCATTGCTTCTACGTGGTGCACCAAAATCCACGCCATATATGTTTATGGTGGAGTCTCCAATTATTTTCATTGCCATACGTCTTCGGATTACGTTGAAAGGTAGACGAATGCCATTGTAACATGTGGGCTTTGATCCTCATACAACTCGAGTTCTGAAAAGAGCAAAAGCTCCATAATAAGTAACAGGTTTTAAATAATTTATACAAGCTTAGATATTCACGTTCATACCTGGGCCAACGATGTGGTAGAGAACTCTAGGCACATTTTGTTCAGTTGTGTCGCAAATATTATATAGATGTACTCCGGGATACATCACGTCTCCCATAACGTTGACTGTTAGTTTAGCTCCATTGGAAGTTGAAATATTCAAAACTAGAAGCCCTTTCAACTGTTCCTGAATTGAATTAAACGTCAATAATTTAAACCACTACGCTGGCTTGTTTTCAATTTTGAAGCGTTTCAATTGTTTCCTAGCCGATTTTTTATCCACTGTATGATGTTTCAACACCTGATGTGTCCGGAAGTGGATTCTGAAATATTTAAAAGTATAAAACTTCTAACAAATCCTATACACGACAACCGATTGTCCGAGCCAACGAAACTGCAAGTATTGAACAACGCAAACAACAAACATCACTTACTACAGCGTGGATGGTGATTTCTGTTCTGACGTGGGGTAAACTAGTAGTTCTTCTACAAAAGTCACTTTTTTGAACATTTTATTGAACGCTTCACCTTCACACTCCTTTGGCACTTCATCTTGGTTGAGGAACGAAGATAAACTTAAATATTAAAAAGACCACACTTTAGTCAAATTAAGTTGACTAAACTTGACAGACAATGATGCGAACAAGTAAATAATGTTGAAGTAAAAACAAGGTTCTCAGCGGCTTTTTTCCATTTTGCTCAGCGCAGCTTTAAGACTGCCTGTGAAAATGCACATGATGCGTTCAGCATGTGATGATTATAGCATCATGCAGAACAAACAACAGACCTTTTCATAATGCGTTGTTATTAAAGGTCAGAGACACGTTGCTGCGTATTGTGACGCAAAAAATTATTGAATATTCATCATTGCTTTTTCCATAATACATAATTATAACCAACGATAAATAATAACGCAAAACTCTGTGGAATGTTTGAGACAACATACGTAGCTGAACGTAGCTTTTACACACTCGACACAAGCATGAACGAGATTACAGAAAAGTGCCAAATCTGTCACGTTTACTTTAACGTTTAGGTTCAGCTATTGATCAATGCACACACTCTTTCAAATTCACCAACTGCGCTCATGCATTTCGTCAAAGCATAACAAAGTAATTAACAGGGTCATATTACTGTCGCCAACCACCAGCTCTAGACAGTGACTTTTTCTTACTCACCATCTTACAATCCCATACATAAAGCTCGCACTCATGCATTCAAGCATACATTTTAACATGGTTGAATAAAAACCTTAAAACACTTTGCCTTACTCCAGCGTTACATACGCAAGAAACTAAATTCATCTTCAGTTCAACAACAAGAGTTTACATAAGGTGTTTTGTATAATAAGCCCAGTCGAAAAGTACGAAAAGCCCGTTTACAGAAAAGTTCGGAAATGCATTTATGCAAGTTTATAACCCAAGAAATCTAAACGTAACAGTGAGAGGTCCATAGTCTATATATGCAAAAGTCTTAAAAGTCCTCACAGACAAACCGGATTGACGAGAAAATCTTCCTTCAAAAACTGTGGCTGGATAAATACAGGGTAAAATATTAAACGTTGATTTATACTATCTGGTATTTAGTTACGTGTAGAAACATATTAAGTAAGAATGAGATTATTTCTCACAAAACTCTGCGGCTAAGTCCCTAGGGCTACTCAAGTGCAAGGGACAAAGGTTAAGCTTTTCTTGTTAATAATACGATGAAAGTTTTAAGCCTCTGGCATTTCCTATGCCAGAAAAAGGTGTCACAATGCCAACTGTTGGAATTTTTGCACTGGTGTTTTCGGTAACTCTATATGTGGCCTTTGATTTTCCAATCTCCAAAACCTCTTGCCTTTTTCTAATAAATGCTATTGAATAAAAAATGTCTTAAGACACGTACGTTAAGTACGTAATGCTCATCTATTTTTCTTCTTGTTTTATGCCTATTTTAGAATTCATGCATATATACGCTTGTAAAAACCATAGCTGAATCGTGGAGTGTACTGCACGTAGCGTGTAACAAAACGAATAATTAGCTCAGATGAAGCATTGATTGTTTTGGTATAGCTATTTACATTACTATGATGCCCATGCGTAGTCGTCTGTAAACTTTATAGTTATATATACATAGAATTTTTTATAGAGGCTGGAACGTCAATGCAATTCGAGAGATTAGAAGACAGTTGTCCTTATGAAAGCATGCAAATATATTATTTTAATCATAGCTTCACCTCAGTATGCTAAAGATAAACTTTCGTCCTGATAGATTATTATCAGTTTTATGTTAAGTAACGAGAGAAACACGATGTGCTAGGAAAAACTCTTGTGTGTGTTTTGAAGCCTAATAAATTAAGCACCCACAAACAGTCTTTTCTTAATATGAGTCAAAGATTTTTTAGCTTGCATTAAATTATTGTTTGGTGTTTTTTAAACTTTTAAGTTAAAGTACATTTTATTCTTTCCTGAAAAGGTTATAAATTTTTATTTGATTGATTGAAACCTGTCATATATTGAAGTAAAATTGAGTCCACACCTAGGTTAACTAGTTAGGTGTTCAAAAATGGATCCAAATGTTTGGATAGACATGCTTGGTGAGGAGCCAGAGAATATTGATGAAGATGACCAGTTTGAGGATGTGAACGCTGATCAGTTCGAAAATGAGGAAGCGGATCAGTTTGAAAATTTGGACGCGGCTCATTTCGAATTTGAGGGAAGCAGACCAGTTCGAGAATGTAGACGCTGCTGAGTTTGAGAATGTGGACGCTGATGAGTTTGAGAATGTAGACGCTGATCAGTTTGAGAATGTGGACGCTGATCAGTTCAAAAATCCCGAGGCTGATATTGTAAGAAAAATATAAAATTGTTAATAGTATTAACAAACAAAGCTTTATACACGGTCTAGTGAGAAGTAATACCAATTTATTTTCCTCTTAGGCACCTCAAATCATCAATGAAGATTCCAAGTGGCAGTATGACTGGGATAAGGAATTAGACAAGATAAACAATATTTCATCAGCGAATCCAGATGCTGAAGGTCAAAGAGAAAGTCAAAGCCAGTAAGTTAAACTCTTTATCACTAAGAGCAATTAAGTATACGCAGTTATTGAGAAATGCACTCTAATTCTGGTTTGTCTCTAGATCGAAGGAACTAATACCTGCTCATTAAACGACAGGACCACAACATCAACTTGCACCACCTCGTCTAGATTTTCCGAGCCTAAAATGTAAAAGTAGCATGTGGAAAACATTAGCTGAAATAGAGCAAATTGTTTATAGTTACGTTTATGCGATAACACAATCACAACAATCGTATTCCCGAAAAAAAAAGACTGAGGATGATGGTTTTAATATATGGAGATATGTGTTCTCCAACAAATGAAAACTCAGACAATATAACAAAAGGTTATCAAAGGATTCAGCACAATAAAACGATGCCTCAAGAAGAATTTTTGGAGAATCTGAAGGATCGACGGTTTGGGCACTTTACAATTTCAGAAATACCCGGCAAAGAACACTTGGCACATCATTTAAAAGAATGTTTACCACAAGACGTAGCCGACAGCTTTACTCCTGTTTATGTTCCAAAAGGCGGAATGTCCTTTCATCACGCTGCAAGCATGGCACTTTTTGCTGATCCGTTTTGCAGCAAAAGACTTCACATAAGTGCAGTCCAGATAGCAAAAAGGACCCTGATGCGTTTTTAGGTTATCTAAAGATGCTGCTCTAGCTTCAGAAAACTTGTTAAAAATTAGAAAACCTGCAGGGAGTGAAATTGTTGTGGTCTCTAGCATGCTGGGACGGAGAATTAACATATTTCAGTGTGATTCAACTGGGAAGTTCGAGTCAGGAATTTTCTATGAATCAGACCCGATTGCAAGTGAAAGGTCAAACTTGAGCTTTTTGAACATTGGAGAGGCGTTTTATCCTCTCATTGTTAAATAAAGCAGGGTGACAACAGCAATGGCTACTTATTCTGCCGTCCACGCCGACAGGATACGTAGTGTGGACATTTATGAAATTCCGGTAGATGTTTGAAAGGAATCCGTCAAAAATTCTGGAATCATACTAAGGCGTCGTCCATATAGTACGTCACGCTAAATTCCGCATTTTTCAGAGGACCCACCCTCTCTGTCACGCTTGTGTCACGCTCGGAAAAACCGACCCACCCACCCTCAAGCGTGACGTACTATATGGACGACGCCTAATGACGATACAGACATGAACGTAAGGCTCTATACTGATGAGGTAAGATTTAACAGTGGAAACATCTTTATTTAAGGTAAAAATTTAATAGATCTAACTTTTGTTTTTTAAGGAACGATGACTTGGAAGGGCCCCCCCTTTGCCACAACTTGTTCCATCGGAACATGGATTTGTTCCCTGCATGAAAGATATAAGCGAACCGTCTAGCGAAGTAAGATGAAAACTACTGAAAGTAAAATGTTTTGCTTGAAAACTTAATTTAAAACATTGAAATTGTATTTTTATAGTCGGATGTCAATTTTTATGGTGGCGATGATCGGCAAAAATTTTACAATAACGCAGTTAATCGAAATGTCCAATATCGAAGAACGTCAAACGCAGATGTAAGATACCATAAAAATTCAATGCCAAAAAGCTAGTATAATTTGTATAATTTCTTAACGGTCTTTCATTGTCACAATTGTTCAGGAACATATAGCGCCCCAACTCACTCCGCATAAGATTATTGTTCTCCACCTATTACGACAGAAAAATTTAGAAAAGGTGGTTTAGTACGTTTCTGCACCTATTTTTATTAGAAATGCTACGAAAAAGGATTTAAAAGTTGTTTTAAGCAATTTAATGAAAATACGATCACATGAACGAAAATTTCAGACGTCATCATAATTTCATAATCGAGATTCTCAAGACAAAAATGTTTATGCAGAGTGAGTTGGCGCACTCGGATGTTTACGTTTTATACCTCAAAATGCTCACCAGAACATCAGCTCACAGATGTTAACCCCAGAGCAGCGGGATCTCCTGTAACAGACAATTATTAGAAAAGATATTGCAAAAAATCGGGTGCAATTTGGACTTCATGCAGATTACTCAGAAACGGTACAATCTAGAACTCTGAATGTATTTTTATCGGATTCTAAGGGATTTTTAACCTTAGAAACTTTAAAAGTCATGCAATACTTTTAAAATTGTCTCTTCACTCACTCAACATTTGCATTTCGAGATAAAGTTCTCATCCATACATCATAGTTAAATGCAAGAAAGGTAGGTAACTAGCTAAATGGTAGCTGGGGGTTGTAGGTTGGAGGCTATCTTCAAGGTGGCTGTGGGCTAACTTCACGCTGTTGGGGGTTAACTTCATGGGGTTTGGGGGTTGACTTCACGCACATATCATTAAATCTAAGTTGTTGCAAAGGTTTGATGGTTTCTTTCTGTAATAGGCCTAATCAATCCCCTGTGAAACACGGTCCACTGGCTATGAAACCGAAAGGGAAAGCAGGACGATGATAAAATATCTCAGTCAGTACATTTGGCTACTCACATTAGCATAGGTGGAACCTTAAGTTTTCTTATACAAGAGCCAAGAGGATGTTCAGTAGTAGTAGCAGTTTGCTAAGGTAGCTAAAAAAATATGGTTTTTGCAATAAAAAAAATATGGTTTTTGCAATAAAAAAAATGTTGAAATTAGTTGCGAATTCATCTCAAATTTAACGGATTGGACGATAAATGTTACGATCTAGCTTAATTAGTGCATAATTTAAGTTTTTATTTGTTTTCAAAAAACCTGATTTTTTGAGCCCCATGTTTGTGATATATTTCCGCCTTTTAGGAAGCCGATTTCGAAAAACGGGTTAAAGTCCAACGTAGAACAAGCGTTTTTACACACTTTAAAAAAGGTTTTGTGAAATTTAATGTAACCGTCTTGTCACAAGCGTGGTATTACTTTTTTGACTTTTTTGGTGAAAGTTGGTGCCCACTTTCACCAAAAAAGTCAAAAAAGTAATGATGTAAATGATGTAAAAAGTAAAGACAAAAGTGACCGATATGACTCCATAGAAAGATGTAAAATGGGAAGTGCTATCACCCATTCAAATATCAACTATTGTAATTTTTTGGAAATGCTTGCCGTTATTCAGGAGAGTTCGTCAATACAGAATTTAACTAAAATAAATGTATACCTGGGACATACAATTGATCCATATTGGGCGGCTTGTAAATTTTTCTCATCGAATTTAAAAGCCAAAAAAGGTATATTATAGTGTTAGTCTATGAGTTTCATCTGCCCACTACAATTGGATTGAATAGTATCATTCATTGTAATAATGTGTAATCATCATGTCTAACGTAATTACTGGGTTACTTGCAATATGTAAGATGAAACATGTAGTAATTAAAACAACTGCAACTATAATAATTAAGACCAATTTGTTAGCAGTTCCGTTTTTATTAAGCTAAACCGAATTATCCTGATGCTAATTGGGGTGGCGTCAATCAACGCCTATTCACAACTAGACATGTTATAAATTTATGGGTCGGCATTGTTTGCATTGAACTGGTAATTATTCCCTAGACATCATCAAGACACGTCAAACCTTCTAAATTCTTTTAGTTGAGAATTCAGCAGTAGGCAAAATGGAGCAGAAACTGAACAAGTTCTTTAAACTTTTCCAGTTTTTCGGGGCATTCCCATACAACCTCGAGCTTCTTCCTGGAAAACCCGACTTTTATATCCACCTCAACAGAAAATCATGGCATTGGGCATGGAATATTGCTGTTTCCTCGCTATTTCTCCATTCCATCCAGGTATTCTGGACCCTCATAATTTACTTCCCGATTTATCAACTCAAAAAGGAGTTTGTAAGGCTCGTGTTTCACTGCTCATGGCTTACTGGTTTCGCCGCCACCCTAGGCGAACATTCCCCCTTGATTTTTGACAAACTTGAGTTCATGCAGCTCGGAAATGGAACGTTACTTTTCATGCAAAATATTGAAAAAAGGCTCGGAAACCCATTTATTTTTAAACAGAGTCGTTTACTCCGACTTAAAATCCTCCTGTTTTTCTGTGGAAATTATGTCGTCTGCATTTTTTTCAACGCGGCCATGTTCATCAAATTTAGGAACGAGCTGTGGCACTATGGCTCTAACCTCTACCGTTTGGGTATCGGCTTTTCAGAGCCGCTCTTGCTGTTTTTGGGAGGAATTGCAGAGTTTTATCTCATCGCAATGGCTTTCGGCGTGCTGGTATTTGAAATGTATGTAAACCTCCAATTCATCCAGACTTTCAACGTGACCCTGAGCTATTTAACAAGTTTTTCGTCCCAAAAAGACGTCCTCGAGGATCTCCGCCAAAAACTATCCATCCACCGCCAGCTCCAGCTTTTAACAACGGTTTACAACAACACATTTGGGGCCTTCTACATCCCTCCTCTTTCCAGCACGCTGGGGATCCTCATAATCGGTGGCATCTTCATGTGCGTCAAGCTCGCCTATTTAAAGGACCTTTTTATCATGGGAATTGGGTAAATTACATTTTATCTGCGGATTGACACTAGTTATCATTACAAGCTTGGCTGGAAGCGTTCATGAGCGTAGCTCCGGGTTTCAGAGGCATATTAAAAGCGGAGGTTATCAGGGAAAGGTGGCTAGGCGAGTGGTGAGAGCGTTTAAGGTGGTTTCGGTAAAAAGTGGAGCGTTTTACGGGATTCACAAGGTGACGTCACTAACTGTGCTGGGAATGCTGGCCAATTTTGCTGGGTCGGTGCTGCTCTCAGTTAATTTTTGAAGGAAAAGCCTAACTCATGTTCTAATCTAATATTTAAAGCTTAATTACTATCATTATGATTGATTGATTGGATTACATAACAAGGGAGTATTATTTTATCAATAAATATTGCAAAACACATTATTTTTTTTTAAAACGAGTAACAAACAGCATTTTTATTTTTACACAAAATACATGGCACAACAACATCACCTCAAAATAGGGTACCATTTAACGCACAACTGTAAAATAGAATTTGTAACTAAAAACCGCTAGAATTTGCAACTCTAGAATTTTTA
>JAQGAP010003464.1:0-12358 GCA_034697805.1 Orchesella bifasciata | reverse complement strand
AAAATTTTCAATCAATTGAGCCGCAGATTTTTTTGTGGCCTCTGAAAAACTTCAAACTTACACCTGGCTGTCCAAATTAGTCCTGTTTCTCAAAAAAATATAGTACGGTCAGCCTTGCTTCCTCTCAAAAAATCTGCGGGTTCAAACAAACCTTGTAAACGCAAATAATCGTAAATTTTTTAATCAATTGAGCCGCAGATTTTTTTGTGGCCTCTGAAAAACTTCAAACTTACACCTGGCTGTGCAAATAACTCCTGTTACTCAAAACAATATGGGACGGTGAGCCTTGCTTGCTGTCAAAAAATCTGCGGGCTCAAACAAACCTTGTAAACGCAAAATATCGTAAAATTTTCAATCAATAGAGCCGCAGATTTTTTTGTGGGCACTAACATACTTCAAACTTACAGCTGGCTGTCCAAATCAGTCCAGTTTCTAAAAATAATATGGTACGGTGAGCCTTGGATGCTCTCAAAAAAACTGCGGACTCAAACAAACCTTGCAAACGCAAATAATTGTAAAATTTTCAATCAATAGAGCCGCACATATTTTTGTGGCCTCTGAAAAACTTCAAACTTACACCTGGCTGTGCAAATCAGTAATTTCTCTTCAAATATTATGGTGCGGTGACCCTTGCATGCTGTGAAAAAATCTGCGGCCTAAAGCAAACCTTGCAAACGCAAATAATCGTTGAATTTTCAATCAATCGAGCCGCAGATTTTTTAATGGGCAATATCGGCAAAATGAAGGTGGGAGCCAAAATTTTCGAGGAGTAAATTGACATTGGTCCAGTATATCGTCCAAACAACGTCCCAAGGTTCTTCCTCCTGGTCTTCGTCGAAAAGCACATTAAATTGATGCTTCTACCCGGAAAGGGATTCCCTGGGTGGCTCTCCATTTCCTCCATGAACCCTTCTATATTTTCTACGTACATGAAATAGTTCTCAATCAGAAAGGAATGACGAGCAGATGTGGGCCTTCCTCTGAAGTGATTTTGAAATAGACACTTGTTCTTGAGGGATGAGTCTGACTTCGGAGGTCTAACTCCTCCTTCCAAGATTGGCAGAGTTCACGACACTGGAGAAAGTTCATCTTGGGCAGAATTTTAATCTGGCAGGGTGCGACCTAAAGTATCGTATAATAAAATCAGCAGCTCAGTTATCTACTTAAGTATCAAGCAGGGTGAAATTCCAGCTAACTTTTGTAAAACATATTACTTCACTGAGGAGACTCAGCGTTCTCTCTGGCTCCACCCAGTCATGCCATACGGGAGAGGCTCCGGAGAAAGCCAGCTTATCGGCACGATCCAACTTATCAAATACGTTGAGCCAGATCTGATCGCAAAAAGGAAAAAACGGCAATGAGCGCTTGTGTTAACTTTAGATTTCCCGGTTAAATGAAAATGTTTCACCTCAGGAAGACAACCCGCTGGATCCGATCCGCCCATCATCACACGGCATTTTCTCCTTTCTCTCTCAAAGAAATGCTCTGGAATTATTGTGTCATTCTCAAGTTGCCCCACATGCTTTTTTCCAAACAACAGAATATTAGCTACAGTTCAAGAGAATATTAATTAGATGGAATGGAAGGTAACGATGGGAATTTAAAAAGTCTTCATGTGCCTATTATCATGAATCAGATTTCTTTCCAGATGAAAGAGTTATGACTTGTTCAATAAAATCTAGATCATGTCAACTTTCACCAGTGGTTTTTGAAACATGCTGAGGAGACTTTCACTTGCAAAAACAGCAGTACAAACTCCGTTTACCACACTCAGTGAAGTGTTCATGTATGGCTGCAAATAAAAAATATATATAGTTTTACATCCTTATATAATTATAACTGAAATATTCATTTTTTGATTGTACAAATTTCAGTATAAATTTAACTTATTACATTGGCGCTTCCTTGTTCCATCGACAGTAAAATCATGTTGAATACGAGGTTTGTAAGAACGACCATTTCAAAGGGTTTTGACGTCACAACACCCAAAATGAAATTTTGATACTTGAACTACAAGTTTTAACGGAAAAGGCTAAATAATTCAACTACATAAAATTTGGTAAACAAGCAGTATTGTAATTTTTACCGAATAGTTATCTACTCTCGAAAACTTTCTCTCCAGTTTGTCCTGCAAGTATTTCCGAGCGTCGTAGTAACTACTTTCGTTTCTGTTATTTGTATCACTTGCTTCCGTTTTGGTTTTCTCCTCATTTAGAGTATCAATGAGGACACCAGTGAAGAGATTAAATGCGAAAAAAGAACCAAAAAGAATGACAGCAACAAAGTAGCCAGGAATCCAAAAGCTTTTTTCAAATTCACGCTGCTCATCAATTTCCCCGGAACTGGTTGCCCAAAGGAATATATCTCCCCAACCCTTAAAAGTTATTATTTCAAGAACTCGCATGTAGGCACTTCCAACGTTGTTAAAATTTGGTTCATCCATATGCCAGTGTAAACATTCCAATGTGTTCCGGATTTCAGTGTTGTCATATAAAAGACAATATCGGAATCTTCCATTCAAAAGTTGAACACCGATAATTGCACACACCAGCCAGATTAGGAGACACACCAATAATGTACCAAAAATTTTGGGTATGGCACGTCCCAAAGCATTGAAGAGAATCCGCATTCCTTCAAAGTTTGAAAAAAGTCTAATACCCGCATTGAGCGAAAAAATCCAACGGCACGATAGCCGGCAAAGGCCGTAATAACATTCAAGAGTCCAGCCGACAAGATAATGAAATCAAGAAGATTCCATTTGTTTTTTATATAAGCGGAGAATCCCACTGCAGCAATTTTTATGGAAGCTTCTACTGCCATAAAAAATAAGATTATGTGTTCTGCAACATCTACAACGTCCTCCAGCAGCGGTCTGGATTTCAAATTTCCATCACGCAACGACAGACAAATAGTAGCAATTATTACATTTCCAATGTTGAAATACTTGAAGTACTTGCTGTTACTTAGGGTTTGCAATTTTATACGCAACTTGGGGTATCCACAGAATATTTTCTTGGGAACGAACTCATCAACTTGATTATTTTGTTCTTCTTGAATTGCAGTAACTGGTAGAATACTTGCTTTTTGTCGCAAGCAATTTCCAAATTTGAGTTTCATCCACATTCCTAGCCGTCTGAAGCGGTTGACAGCAATAGCAATCTTGTTTATGTTGGATTTTCTGTTTCTATTTGTCAAAAGATTTCCTACAGAAAACCTTTGAAGAAACATGACAAGAAGGAGGTTGAGGACAGCAAGATCTAACACAATGACAGCTGAAATGAAGAATGGGATACAAATCCATCCATGATCATCAACACACTCTAACATGGAGTCCGTCCATGAGCCACAAAGCAAACGAAATATGACCATGAACGAGTGCCAAAAGTCTTTGAAATGCCAGTGAGATTCAGGATGACTTGATTCTGCAAGTAAAAAGTTTCCTGTTCTAGATTTCATTCAGCATGCAAAATGTAGAGAAGAAAAAGCCTCACCAATCTTTCCACCAAACAAATGAACTCCTGCCACGCAAAACATATAGAATAGACCGACCGCAACAATTGTCATGTCACTCACTGTTCCCATAGCACTGAAAACTCCGTTTAACATGGAATCCAATGTTGGCCAAATTCGTACCACTTGAAATATTCGAAGCTGTCAACAAAAACAAAATAGTATGAATCCACATTTTTTTGAATTTACAATAATAGCAGTTTCATGATTACAGAGCGTAAGCTAAGTAGAATCTTCATCCAACGAGTATTGAACGCAAACATATATTCCACTAGAAATAAAATCGTTTGCCAAAAATCGAATATATTCCATTTATCCTTAAAAAAGGTTATTGGACCATATGCTACGAGCTTTAGCAAGCATTCTACCGCAAACATGATTCCAAAAACCTGCAAAAGAAACTAAATGAAACACTGTTTTGAATGAATTTCTCATTTTCTTGATTTTCAAACCTGAGATCCTGACACCAGAATCATGTGCAGTTGCGTTTCGTCTTCAACTTGGTAATGATCCATTGAAAGAAGTATTAAATTTGCGACTGTGGCGATCGCCATTATCAACTCCACGAACGGATCCAATGCGATAGCATTTATTGTTTTCGTAAACCTTGTCCAAATAAGGCTGATGGGATGTTTGTGAAATATTTCTAAAAAAATTAAAAAACAAATTAATGCAATTTTATAATTTAGTAATAAGTGCCTTTTATCAAGTTTAGCCTAATATTTGAATAACATGCTGAATCCTCTATTTTTAGTACCGTTTTGGTTGCTTTCATCAGGATCATGAATAACATTTTCTCCGATGTAACCATAGTTGTAACACGAAATAACTTTGCATTCCAGTTTTTCAGCCAGTTTAAATTCTTTCTGAAGGCCATCGAAAGATTTAGAAACAACAGCTAAAATCATGTTGAAGGTGTAGAATGAACCAAGAAAAAGTGTAGCAAAGAATAAAAGTGCATGCCACGGACCGCCGGATGGTAAAATCTAGAAAAAATATGTTATGCTTGCTATATTTATATACGGAAAGCGCCATTTTTTATCCCCATTTCGAAATATTCTGTTACTCAATATTATAGCCTGCTACTACTTATTTTACTCACTTCGAAATAAATTTCTTCCCAAGAATCTTGTAGCATTATTTGCACTGTGGACATCAGAGCTCTACCCATGGACCTATACAAACGGTCCTCAGAATCATGAGTTTGCAAGCATGTGGATTTTCCAAAGTGTTGACATTGCCTAATAAAACAAAAAGACTCGTTTTAAATGAACTTGAAACGTATGCATACAAATGTAAAAAAGCTGTGTAAATTTCACAACCATCTTTATTTAAAGCTTACCAACTCCATGAATGATTTCCACACAAGTAGGTACTACCCCAATTCGAGGGATTTGAAACCCAGGCTTGCCAGTTAACGTCACGATTTTCACCAACGGAGCCGTCCTCACGGAAACCACGAACACATCTTTGAGTGGAAACGCCCATGTAAAAGTGATAGCCCACCAGAGCAAATATCCACGTTGCAAACAAGGTCCACAAAGAAATGTCCCGGAGATCACCAACAGTTTTAAACACGGCTTTCACCATTGACCTCAAACCTAAAAGGAATTTATTCAAGGGAATACATTGGGTTAGCACACCGAACTAAACATAATTAAAAGACAAAATTACTTGGGATGAGAGCAGCAATTTTCAATAAACGAAGTCCACAAAGAAAGTGATGTCTTCCGATGAATGGTATGTAGTAAGGTACAAGAAGTAGCAAGTCCACAATACCCCAGCCATCCCGTAAAAAAGTAAACTGGGTAAATACAAGTCCTCTTGCGATCACATTTATCACAAAGTCAAATGTGTAGATTGTCCCGAAAGAGTAGAATATTCTGTATTGCGAAAGTAAATTAAATGATCCCAATATTCATTGAAAATGTATGGAACGTAATTGTACGTAACTTTTGACACTCACATCGGTTGATGGTCAAAATTAGGCCACGCCAGTAGACAGGAGTCCACAAAAGCAGTAATTATTATGAACCAACGGTAAATCCAATGATGTAGCACCGAAATACATAATCTTCTCACCGGGTTGAACGGGCTAAATATGTTGAGTGAATTTTGTGCACTGAAGCGATGAAGAAACTTTTTTTCTGTGACTGTCACGAAAGTCTAGAATTGGAAGATAAAAAATGAAAAGTTTTGCGGGATATAAGAGGAAGGATTTAGTAGACAAAATTACCTCTTTGTCCGCATAAAATGGATCCAAATCCTCAAGTGGAATATTAATCAACTCGGGTGAAAAGAATAGCCTCTTGTGAGCTGGGAGATAGCTGCCGGTTTTTAGGTTAGGGTCTGGACAATGTGATCCAACGTTTTTTCTAATCCGGTTTATCGGAGACTAAAACAAAAATTAATAGTAATCATACGTTTCTTTGTAATGCTTTAAAAAACGGCTGCAATACCGTTCTTCTTCTATGGCTTCCTTCTAATCGTCGCTGTCGACTGAGTTCAACAGATTCGATTGTTAAAGGCGTCGGTTTCTTGTTCGGGTTCCACATTCTTACTAAAAAGGGTAAAAATAAGAACACTAGTTGGAAAAGGAATCCGTATGACAGAGACTTTCTGGTACTCTTTTCGACAAGCAAGATGAACGATAACTAATGCAGAATGTTGATTCAAAGGGCGTATTTAAATACAAATTTGGTTTTAAGGTTTTTACGATGAAAGTCCCGTTTGTCTCAACATTGCGTGAATAAAAAGCATTTGTTATTTTGTAACTTAAGGGCGTAGTCCATATATATTCACTGGTTGGTGCTACTGCGACCATAAATCCAATGCTTTTATTCTCCCCATGTCATCAAAGCGATGTAAAAACCCACATGTCGTGTCAACTAAACAAATGGTAAAGTTCATTTGACGCTGACCAAAACTTTTTAATTACAACTCGTTTTTATGCTTGAGATAAGTATCCTTGTAGTTGGCATCATGATAAGTTTCATTGCAAAAACTCATCTCAAACTTGAAGTAAAAGGCATTACATATTTCATTCAAAATGTTTTCTGCATAGCTAACGTTCAATATTTATTCAGTATGCATGATGGTGTGGATGTTTTCATCAACAAAACATAAATGTATTACATGTCACAAAGAAGCAATTAATTAAGTGGAATATCTGAAAATGAGCCGAACATTTTTATAGTCGAATTTCATGCACAGTAGTCATTATTTACTGTTTTCAAATGTTCTAAAGAAGGATAACACGTCAAATTCAAAAAAGCTAGTATTCAAGCAACTTTTCATATAAATGAGTCTTTCAACATCTACCCATTTCCAAATTACATGTCTGTTCCAATACCCCCAGGAATTAGCATGGATCTGGATGATTTTACCCAATATTTTGACAGATCCTGTTACATGAAAACTAAAAGAAGTATGATTAATAAAGTATTCTTGTTTCATCGTAACGTTTTTAAATATAACTACAAAACCGTGCTTCTTCTTTTGGTTTCTTCCTATCGTCGATCTCGACTGATTTGGAGACGTTCGATGGTTAAACAGCTAGATTTCATGTTCAGACACCACGTTCTCATCAAGAAATTGTTTTGAAATGTGGTAATGGTGCCATCATTCAAATGAGAATTTGCTTTTCATGATTACAAAATACTTATATTTTGTTCTCAAGAAGTATTTCTTCTAAACTTGCAACGCATTAATGTTTCGTTGATGTAAAGTTCATTTGTTGACCAAAGCTTTTTAATTACAACCCATATTTATACTTACGAGTTGGGAATACTACAAGCGTTACAAAATTTTCAAGCTGTCAATTTCTTTGCATGGGAAATGACGATAAGTAATTCCAAGCTGAGGTAGTATCTGCGGAGTTTGGTTTTATGACAACATAGTGGCTACAATTCTATCGGGAATACATTTGATAGGAAATGTATTTGTGCTTCAGAGATATTTAGTTCAGTGGGATTTGGAACTTGTTCTGTTTTCTCTTTTGATGACTTTTCCAAATAAAAAAATACGATACATGAAAAATTGATGTTTACCCAAGAGAGGTTCAAGTTTGCTGCATGGACATTGAATATGCGTGAAAGTCGTTATTTTCAATGAAAAGGTTGTATCTAAATACATCGATGTCAACTTGGAAATGTATTATAGAAGAAATGTTAGCTTTTCATCAGTCAAAAGTACAGTTTACAGATATAACTGATTACAACATGTCTGATATAAATGAGTAAGAAAATTCTATGATATATGACACCACCGTCTTTCCGTGTTATGAGCTGGCTGCTCCATAATTTGCCTTTCAAATGTCTTCTTCGAGTCCTCCGGCCCCACAGAAAGCTTCTGAAGTAACGGCATCATCACCCAAATGTTTGAATCATTCATCCGCTCCTCAAACCCAACGACAACTGCTCCGTTGGAATCCTTCACTCCAATTATTTCCAAGTGGGTTACTGCCCCAAATTGAGAAAGAAGATCCGTTGATTCCCAATACTCCTCGAAGTACAGTCTCTTCAAATTGGGAAGTTTGCAGGTGAAGGTGAACGGTTCACCATTTGCCCGATCATTCCTCAAACGCATCCTCGATCTCGCTTTGAATTGAATGAGAGACTCTGCAAAGACTTCAAGGACTGAAAACACATCCTGAAAATACGGATCGTCTTCAAATTCCAAATCCAATTCCCTCAGCCGTGGTCTCCGCTCTTGACTGGCGAGTCTCGCCAAATGACGAAGTAGGATGGTTGCTTGTAGCACCTCCAAATTCACAAATCCGTAAATTGCTTCACAAAATCGGAGACGCTGGTAATACCGTAGAGCATAGTCATAGCTGAGGCGTTTGATGTTGGCTGGAACACAGCAAGAATTCAAAACAGCTTCAACTGTTGTCGGGGTCATATCGCTCAACTCCAGCGTTTCCAACTGCTCCAGGCGCGGCAATGGATTGAGTCTGAAGTAGTCCCGTATCTCGTCCTCAGAAAGGGGGGTTCCAAACTCGCCAGAAACCGTCAGTTGTTTGAGATTCGGTAGGCGAAGCAAACAATCCCTTAAATGAACTTAACTGAAACAAACCGAACGAAATTTTGGCAAAATGAAGGTGGGAGCCGAAATTTTCGAGGAGTAAATTGACATTGGTCCAGTATTCCGTCCAAACAACGTCCCAGAGTTCTTCCTCCTGGTCTTCGTCGAAAAAGCACATTAAATTGATGCTTCTACCCGGAAAGGGATTCCCTGGGTGGCTCTCCATTTCCTCCATGAACCCTTCTATATTTTCTACGTCCGTGAAATAGTTCTCAATCAGGAATGAATGCCGAGCAGGATACCACCGGTGTGGGCCTTCCTCTGAAGCGATTTCGAAGTCGAGACCTGTTCTTGAGGGATGAGTCTGATTTCGGAGGTCCAACTCCTCCTTCCAAGATTTGCAGAGTTCACGACACTGGAGCAAGTTCTCCTTGGGCAGAGTTTCAATATTGGAGGGTGCGACCTAAAAATATTACATGATAAAATCCTCAGCTCAGTTATCTACTGAAGTATCAAGCATGGTGAAATTCCAGCTAACTTTTTAAAAACACAGTACTTCACTGAGGAGACTCAGCGTTCTCTCTGGCTCCACCCAGTCATGCCATATGGGAGAGACTCCGGAGAATGCCAGCTTATCGGTCCGATCCAATTTATCAAATACATTGAGCCAGATCTGTTGGCAAAGAAGCAAAAAGCAGCAATTAGCGTTTGGGTTACATTTAAAATTTCTAATATGCAATCAAAATGTTTCACCTCCGGGAGACTATCCGCTGGAAACCGATCATAACAGGGTATCTCCTCCTCCTCCTCCTCCTCTGGTCCTGATGAAACCGGATCCACATTTGCACAGATTTCCTCCATAGCTCGTCAATGGTCCGTTTCTTACTCCTCCGATGGAATAGCTCCTCTATAACCAGTTATAATTATCCTGTTGGAGCAAATGAGAAAACTATCAAATTATCATTTCTATTAGAAACCGTTAAAACTCACTCAAAATCGTCAAGCCAAATTATTTACCAAACGACTTAAACTCTACGGCTGATGATGATTGGTAGGGCGGCGTAAATCGCACTAAAATGAAGGAATGAATGAAGGAAGTTGTCTTAATAATTCTCTATCCCACTGAATGATGATTTCCGTCGATCAAGATTCCAAACCAAAACTACAGAATCAGCTAGGCAAGGAACTGCTCAAATTATTGTGTCATTTCTCTAGTTTCCCCACATGCTTTTTCCAAATAACATAACATTAGCAACATAGAATATTTATTAGATGGAATGGAAGGTAACGATGGGAATTTAAAAAATCTTCATGTGCTTATCATCATCAGTCAGATTCCTTACATACCAAGCAGGTCTGAGCATGAGCCAATGTACTACTCTGCACTACAAAACAAGCATGAACAATAGCCCCCCAAAAACAATCTGTCGGTTACATAAATTATCATTATTACAGCAATTGTTTTCCAGTTGAAAGAGTTATGACTAATTCAATAACATCTAGATCAGGTCAACTTTCATTTGTAGTTATTACTAAACTTTGAGAAAAATTGCATGTACGCCGACTTTATATTATTATATCCATACTTACATTGTTAACCATGTTGTGGTTACTGCCCAGCATCATAGTACCTTTCATTTGTCTGTGCAGACCGTAAACTCTTATGTTATACCTTACACATACATGTAGGGAGTTGCGTCATTTACTTTCACCTCCAGGCATAACATACCTGGGTTTTGCGACCCTTGCTTTTTCTTTTCCCGTGTGTCAGAGTATAAACTACACATGCTATCATCAATCCAAATCCAGAGGAAAGGAGAGGAAAACACAACAGGAGATAAATATCCCCTGTTACAGACAACATACTGTCGCTTTTTTTCCTCGGTTCAATGGAAACAAAAAAAAACTTGACAAAATTCTCTCCCAAATGGTATATCGCTCTTTTCATGTCTAACCAAGCTTTGATTTAATACCCCTTTACCACTCGAGAGAATTCGTTGCCTTCATTCGTTGAATTCTTTACATCGAGAATGCGTTGTTGCCTTTTGCTTTATCTTTCCCTCTTTTCTATTTCTTTTTACCCCCTTTGATGCTCAATTTAACTGATCAGATGTGGATCAAGATGAAGGAATTGATACTTTTGTTGGGGCAATACATATGCTAGATATCAACAGGCGCAGCCTTCCGTGTAAGGAAAACAAAAGCTGACAATATAATATAATAGGGGAGGGAAGCGCAAGAGGACAATGGAATTATCAACAGGGCTTAGCACATTATTATCTACGCAACACATTCAATGTTTAGGACAACCTTCAGATGGAAAACACTGGTCCTAATTTTTCCATCTAGTTAGAAATCTTGTACAAATTTCATTCATTCGGTTTTGATATGATGTTATGCATTCAATGGTTTCGGCCGTAATTCACTTAACCAGAAGGAGACGAAGTATGTAATGTAATGTAATGTTGAGTTTAACCACTGCTTGTGTTGTTTGAGACATTCTAAACCAAATTGTACTTAACCCAACAGCTTGTATTTCCAAGTTGTGGAACAAAAGAAAGGGTAATGGAAACAAATTATTTTTTGTAGCCCATCCACAACCTCACTACAGCTAGCACATTCAGTTTATTTGGAGCTGAGGCTGAAACAAAAGGTGACCATAATCCTATTGTCTCATCAATCCCTATTCCCAATAATCCCCTTTCGCCAAAGTCTTCAAAGGAAGAGGACGTGTCATTATACCTGGGTCTTCTTTCATAGTATTAGTATCGTTCAAGCGTGTGCTTTTAATTAACCCATGCATTTTGCTAACATAAAAGTATAGAATCCCTTTACAGATGTATGTATATATTACGCCCATGGCAGAGTGATTCTTGGGGTTTTATATTATCCTCGTTAGTCCTTGTACATGAATTGTTAGTCTCATTATCCCTTTTGGTTGCCGCAATATCAGAAAAAATTTGCCGACAAGAAATGGTGTATTAAACTTGGTTTCATTATCCAGTAAAAATTTCATGATACGATTGATTAAAATGCAATTTCCCGTACTAATTCTAATCCATAACTTCCCCTTAAGGTCACTAAAGTTTCAATGGCTATGGTTATTTGTCAGCTGCTTGTAGTAAAATAAACTGCCGAATCTTCAAAACTTGTCAAAAACTTGTTTGCAAACTTTCTCCGCAAGCAAGTCATTTTCACCGGGGCTTTTTGTTTCGAAACACACTCTGCTCTCATCATATCAAGGAAGAGAAACGTATCGGAGGAAATTGCTTTTTCACAATGTACTCAAATGAATACAGCCCTGAGGATTCGGTATGAACTTACCATCGTGTACAAACAAACATGTGGTTTTACTGTAGACCATGAATCAAATCAGGAATTTACGAAGACGACGACAAAGCAATGGTTTGACAAGTCTACTGGCAAATGATAATGATGAATTGAAGACGAATCCGAATGAAGAATTACAAAAGGCTAAATGTAATCGTACATCGTTTCCGCCTATTTTAAACATGAGTATTTAAATTGTAAATTCTCAGTTTCTTACTATGCCTGTTGGGGACTGAAACCAAGTTGAACATTGATATAATACTTGCTTAGCCAGTCAGTTTAATGAATTGAAAATGTGTGTGGTGAAAATGTACGACTGATAAGGGTTCCGAATTGTTCTAGCAGTCAAACAAGTCTTTACAATTCTTATCGTTTATACATTCTTCAGCACTGACGAAACCGCCTCAATTATATTGTACTAGAAGGGGGCCAGTTACTGCACTAAGTGCAGTAATTTTACATGCTACCACCTAGCACTGCAACATTTAAGATG
>JAQGAP010003463.1:0-12361 GCA_034697805.1 Orchesella bifasciata | reverse complement strand
TGTAGAAAACATTTTAATGTGGCAACAACGAAACATGGTGGAAAATAATGAGAAATATATTTTGCAGCATCTTTTGGATTTTAGACAGAATTGACCTGATATGCTCTCGAGGGCAACCTAATAATATTCCCATCCGTTTTTGTTTTTCAACTGTCTACCATTAAATTAGTTTGTCTGGAAGGGCTTTAGAATAAAATGAGGTAAACTAGCAGAATTGCCCCATAAATGAAACAATGTTTTACGCTTTCCCCAAAAAGAACACGTAATTCATTCCAGTTTTCCAAACACATCAGCGTATATAAATTTTCACTCATCCGCGTCGTCACTGTATCCAATCCACTTTCACCATTATTTTTTGTCGCTCAGTTTTTGTTGCTCCGAGGCATTAAACTGTATAGGATGTAGCTAAATGATGAGAAAACGTTCATACAACACGGGTATTATTGTCAGGTGGTGTGTCGATGCTGGTTGTTCTGCGTCGGGATGTGGATCTGACGGAACGAGAAGAGCAGTTGGTTGGTAATATCAACATTATCCACTCTTCCTTCACATCGTTGAAGAAGAGAAAGGTGGAGTCACACGGGGCTTAAGGAGACGTTTTAAAAACTTCCCCATTTTCTACCATCATCATCATCATATTATCAGGGCTCGAATAGGGTTGGGAATCTCGCATGGATCTTTTCTGAAGGACGCCTGAGAGACCACAAGTTATTTTTAAGGTAGAATGAAAGTGGATGATGATGGTGGCAATGCTCCTGATTCAGGGATGATTCATGCAGATCTACATACTGTTTATGTTATACATATAAAAGCATATTTTTGTTGAAAAATCTTAAATTGCTCTCTCTCCATGTCTGGGCCCCATATGATGTTGTCCTTTAATTTTCTCACAAGCTTCCAATCTATTTTCCTCTACTGGATTGGATCATCATGATATGGAGAAGAAAAGAGAGTAAAAATATGGTGGTATGGGTATGTGTGTGCCTCTGAGCTAAATACATTTTTTCGTGGGATGTGGAACAGAATACAATATTCTTCATTAGATATGCGGGCATTTTATCTGCCGCTCACCATCTGCTCCATACTCATGATGATGATGACTATGACTACTGCTACGTTAAAATAAAGTCCCTGGATTTCTCTTTTTTTGGGAAAAAAACTTGGTAAAATGCTGGTAACCATTCTTGTCATCACATTTTCATATTCTGTGTTTTAACACCAGAAGCTTCGACGACGATGATGAAGGCTGAAGTAGGAGCAATCCTTTGTTGTTTTCCAACATGATGATGATATGATAATGGTGTGTATATTGGAGCAACCGTGTGCCAGTATAAACTTTGCTTTCTTTTTTTTTTTACAAAAATATAGTTATATACTTCCTACAGTGTTTCCATCCTTTGAAAGTATGGGAGACAATGTGTACGAATTTTCCCTCGATCATTCTTGTTTGCAAACTGTCAGGAATGTATAAAGAATGATAGTTCCGTGTTGGCTGTTGAGCGAAGGAAAAGAAAGATGATTTGGGAAAAATTCTAGAACTCGTGTCTGAGAATGAGTACACCTGCGACTGACTCGTTTTTTCTGCTTATCCATGCTAGAAATACATACATCATAATAGACATATTTGTGTACTAAGTTGTAGTTAAGTTTTCAAAAATGCGATTCAATTCTACAAATTTTAAAATGGGTTTCTTAATTATTGTCAGTTGGTCTGATTCAAGCTGATAGTTAAGCACGTGTATCGTGATAGACATATAGATAAGGATTGTCAGTTCAATGTATTATCGGACGTGCGACATTTATGGATATATAATCTAAAATATTTATAACGTCGGTATTTCATACGTGACATTATGTCAAAAGGAGGACAACACAATACTGCACATAAACATGTGTTTTTATGGTTTGTTACATGATTTGATGGTATATTATTCAACAAACATCATTTGCATGTTCACCTCAATTGTTCGAAGAGCTTTCCCTTACCTTTCATGGTGGTTGGTTCTGGAACCACTTCCTTTCCCACTCCAAAACGATTTGCGTTGACTGTCCCATTCAATCAAGGACATACTTCGTAAACAACTCAAGATGATGAAAGATATACAAAGACACAGCAGGTGTGATATTCTCCGCGTGTGAATAAAAATATAGAAAGCGAGAATTAAAAGGGAACCGAAATTTTACCTTGAGTGATGTTGGCATCCCATCCAATCGTAGTTTCTATAACGGAAGAGTAGATGTATATGAAAGAAGAAAGCTTTCTTCTCCCCTTTCTCCATGTTCCATTCTCATTCTTGAACTGTCAACTTGGCCTGTCTAGTGCATTCAATTTGGTTTATTTATTATGCACCTGTGTGTGCCTTCAAGTTTGTTTTGATGACATTTGAATACAATACGAGAAGAGGAACAGTTGTTGTTATGATGGAATAAGTTCAGGTGTCCTGTTTCCTTGCATAATACTCATTCAATAGGAATGGGAGTGATATACGTTCTTTTGGATATGGAGTGGCTGTGGGTAATGGACTCTCAACAATATTTTAAATGGAGTCAAGTAAATATTGTTGAAATTATACCTTTATTAGGTTTAAATTATCAATCTTACTCCGCTTTGGAAGTATCGCGGTGATTGCTTGTGAAATAAACCACACAAACTGCCAAATACATACTTTTGTCGTTTAAATCAGCATTTCTCGATAAGGGTTTGATTCCCTTTTCCCCACAAAGCAGTGCTGCACGAATAGAGCACAAAAAGAATCTTCCGCAAAGCAACTGCTCCCTTCTGTTTCTGTTCGTGACTGCTACCAATGCTGCTCTAATCGTTCTGCAGCAGACACATCATCCACAGGCATATCCGTTTTCTTGTTTTGATGAATGAAATACACTTGACTCAAAGTTATAGCCACTTCGTTTGTCTTATGGAAAAAAAATTGTTTTGGTGTGATTGCACTGTAAGTGTACATCAGGTACATCAATAAAAGTATTCATGTTTTTTTTTGTTTTTGTTTTTTTTGCATTTGAACCGAATTGACTAGCTTGTTCATTAGCAATTAATATCTGCTGAAAATATTGAGTTCAATTCGTCGAGATGTTCCTAAACCAATATCAGAATGTGCAAAGGTCAGGATCATATAATTTTCTCACAATTTTTGTAGTTTTATGTCCTTCGTGTGGATCCGTGCATCATTAGCATGTGCTCAATCGCCCAACCAAACGGGTTTGATGGGACTTGTCTTGGTTGTTGGTGGCAGTTTGGCTAGGATTGCAATTGCAAGGCATAACACACGCATACGTGAGTATGACATATGCTTTGATCGTAATAAATAGACGTTTTGGCTTTTCGCATATTGTACATAACGTCGAGTCCAAGCTCGTATGGATATCAAGAGTTTCTAGATGGAAAATCCATTTAGTGATATAAAACATTTTGGATGATATGAAATTGCTGTTTGACTGATGATGTATATAAACTAGAGTGTTGCGCTAAAGTGGTTCACTTGACCCTTTCACCAGAAAAGCAGTACCAAAGTCAAACCAAGTCGATGTTGTTGAGAAAACCTATTTTTGGGTTGAAAGGGAATGCTTCCATGGATTGAGTGCATAAAATTTATATTTCGAGAAGAGCTACGTACTGGCTGCATGAGACCTCTCCACACAAAAAGAGAAGGATCTCTGCAGATGACACAACAAGATCGCTTCATTTGTCAGTCACCAACAGACACTCTCCCAATCCCAAACGTTCCAGATAGACTGAGAGTGCCCAAGTACTTTTTGGAATGGAGCTAAATGGGAAAAATACATGAGAGTCAAGTCAACCAACAGATTTTTCTGTCCAACCATGTTTTTACGTGATTTCTTCCTTCAAAAACAGCCACCTATCCAGTTAAACGTGATGGATCTAGTGGTTGGCTCGATCAGTTTTTAAATGTGGAGCATGACAGATTCAAACTGGTTATGATCTCACGTTTTTTCTTCTTCGGATATCGGCATATACTGCACCTGCATCAGTTTAAACTGAATTTGTAAAAGAGGTCCTTGCCTTTTGGCACGAGCCAACAATTAATTCTTGAAGAAAACGACCGAAATGTTGTTATATTGTAGCTGCTGACTTTGCCGGGTTATAAGTAGAGGCACGAACGTAGTATGTTTTTACAAGAGCACATAAATATGACGAGTTGGTTTGCTGGTAATGATAACATGATGATGGTTACTGAGGCTTATAACACATGTAGCAAACATTTTTTCTTTGTATTAACAACACAACGAAACTGACATTAACATTCTGAAGCGTCTTCTAGAAACTAATGCAATGTTTTGACTCGTTTTGGAGCTTAATGGATTCTCTGGTCTTCCATAAATAGCTAAAGCTCTTCGCTTTCATTCTTCAATCGTTCGGAAGGTCTTTAGAAAATCAAAATATCACTTGGTTATACAGAACATACATATTATATTGGCTGACTTCTGTGGCATGGCAGTTAAAACTGCTCTTTGGTTTTTTGGCACCCAGTGTCATAAATGATTTTGTAGTTATTACTCGCACATGATGCGCCACACAACATGAATGAAACTCATTGCCAATAGGCCGCATCTTTCCCTGCTTGTACACTCGTAAAATTGTTTTTTGAGCTTGCTCCATGTTGCCTTTCGAATAAAACGATATTAAAAAATGTGATTTCCGAGCTGATGTGATGTGATCTAAAATATATGGTAGGTAACAACAACACTGTAATTGCATTCTGCTTAGTTGCTTTTAATACTGGGAAACATATGCCACATTATCTGCACCAGATACATCACGTTCTTCTTCACCAGCTTCTTTCGCAGTTCGGGTTTTGATTACAGAAAAATTGTTGGCTCTCGACAGTTAGTAGAAGATAAGAAAAAAATGCAGAGAATCATCCCATGGGAAATCAGATCCACTCAGCAACCGATTAGTTATCTATTTTGATTTGTTGATGCGAAAGGGATTGATCAACGAGTCTGGGGCATTGTGAGACGACGATGGAAAAAGTAAATTTTTTCATGAAAAACTTTCCAAACTTTGTGAGAACTTACGAATTGAATTGAAACAAAAGAAGTACAATAAAATATACGATTCTTGCTCATTAATGGGAGCCCATGCAGAAACAAAATGAATTCGTTGTTTTTTGCCATACATACTACTTTGTTCCTTTACCAGGACAAATATAGTTTACGATCAAATCATCAACGGATGTGCTGAGCTGATAGGAGTGTATACAAAAGTTTCCTATAGAATCATACTTTCTTTTTCTTACTTCCTCTCTGATAATGCCAATGCAATGTGGACAAGAAAGGAAAATGTGGATTGATGCGAATGTGCACAGCTTGTAGTATGTCAATTTGCTTCTCACATGCATATAGATGATATATATACCTATAAGTTCATTGAATGCACATATTATATTCCATTACTCGCACAGTTCAGCTTCTCTCTCTCTCTCTCTCATGAACAGAGCAGAATGTGCGGAATTGGAATAGCACATCTGGAAAAGTCTGATGGTAAAATGCCAGATGTGATCCATCTCATCTGTCTCTTTTTATACCATCCATTCGACAGCTATCATCCTGAAGAGGATTTTCTTTTTCCCTTTAAACCAAACCAAACACAAAAACAACATTCATGCCATGCCATGCCAGCATAGAAGGCTAGCCCTTTTTCTTCTAACCAGAACGAGAACAATGTGCTTAATATGCATAAAATACAGTGCCTACAAAAGAGGAACCCTGTGTGAACACATTTCCCTCAAAAAGAAAAATAGATCAAATCCCCAACATCACGCGGAACCCAAAAAGACCTACGAAAAACTGAAATTTTTGTCCAAAGATGGTGATGACGATGATGATGATCATGATTGAATATAAAATCGTTCTAGCCGAGCTTGTCGTTATCCTTAGGAATGAGAGATAGTAGAGGCTTGACGAACAAAAAAAATGCCCTTCGTTAGGAGCTTTCTTTGTCATGTCATGGCGTGGCATGGCCCTGACTCATTTCGTTTTGTTGAATGCAATTGTGTTTTATCATAAGCTGGCTAGTTAGGTTCGTTCCAAGAACTAGGCTTCATTTTCCATACTGCGGCACGCTGTCGATTCCCATCGTTTGTGAGAGAACAAAATATTTGTTCTTTCCCTGAGAACTGTCCGATTTTTGCAGAATTTTAAGAGAAATGAGTGGGAACCAGAGAACACATTTTCAGAGTCCATGTTTTGGGGAGTTATGGCCAAATTGTCACACATATGGACGCTTTTCTCTTGTAGAAAAATATTTTTATTTGAGTTTTCCTAAGCATTTATATGTTTGTTACCAATCAAAGGTGCAAAATCTCAAAGAGACCTGGCCAGGTGTCAATGTCATTTAAAAATTTTTATTTCACTCAGACATGTTTAGCAAAATCCACTAGTCTACGTATTTTGTGAATGCACAAAATAAATACTAATGACGAAGAATTTTATTTTTATGAGGAACGTCAATCATAAAAAGCCTTCAAATAGTCATCCAGCCTAGCCGTGCTATGGTTAAAAGAGCAAAGTAAAACAATGTTATGGTATGATTGAACTTTTGTCGTTTCTTTTGAAAATAATGGTCTTCCAACAAAAGAGAAGGAGTTGGAATCTCGAAGAAAAGTATGAGGGGACACTTGGCCAAGGTGGAACCAAAGAACGCGGATTATTATTATAGATTGCATTTGGAACTAGAAATTGGGAAAATGCTTTCTAAGCAAAGTGGATAGGAACGTAATGTTACAGGCTGTAACATTTTCTCCTTGTTTTCTTCCTTGCAATCTCCTTTATAATTTGGAACAGATGTTATGAATTAAGCTTTGCAAATGGCACATTAAATGCTCTTTCCCATTTATATTTTTGTCGTCGGGCGGTTATTTCTTCGTCGTGTCGTCATCTGAAAGGGCTCCTCGATTTATTGAAATGAGAAAATTTTACCATGTCTCGTCGACAAAAAATGTATGTATATAGCTATGACTGAAAGCTTTTCTCCTCTCTACTCCTATTATGTACATTGCTATTATTTTAGTATTGTTATTACTTATTACCTTTCTAGCCTTTATGCTTCTTGCTACCTATGCATTTTGCAATGCAAATTGGTTTTTTCAAATGTGCCATAACTTTTAATCATGGGAGACGCCTTTAATGACGATATAAAAAGTTGGTGAAGAATTCAAGCAATTAATTTTGTTGCTCCTTATTTACTTTTAGGTTTGGGCAAGGAGAGCTCACACTCTCATCACAATCTCCATCATCACCATCACCACCACCATCATCATCAGAGAGGAAGCGAGAGTCCAAAAGGCTCAGGTGGAAGTGGGTCCTCCTTAGTGATCGCTCCATCATCTCCGTCTCCGCCTGGGAAAAGTTGTGGAAGCAGCAGTAGTAGTAGTGGTAGTAGCAGAGAAAGTGCAAGTGGAAATCCTGGGGTAGCCACCTCAGCATCTTCTCACCATCCTCATCATCACACGTCAACATCCTCAGCATTTGTTGGAAGCGGTGGGCTTCACCACCAGTACGCAAGCAGTAGTAGTAATAGCTCTAGGGTGGAAGGTACACCGCAAGCTTTAAACATGTCGAGTAGCAGTGGAGCAGTATCACCTCCAGTCAATGGATCCCTTACACCTGCCTCGGGTAGCAGTGGAAATGTTATTAGCAGTGGAGGTGGTGGTAGTGGTGGTGGGAGTAGCAATAGCAGGGAATCATCATCTGTAGGAAATGCTACCACTGCTTCTTCTGCGGTAGCTACAACCACAGGTTCAGCTGGATCGACGACGAGAACCCCATCCTCATCTTCCTCATCTAATAGCTCCGCTTCTGGTTCATCAAGTAGGGAAAAGGGATTTTTTATGGAAATTGTAGACCGTTTTTATATTGAACCACTTTTGAACATGTGTTGCTTGCTCTGCTCTTACTGATATTATGATGATGATGATGATCACCATGTTGGTGATGGAGTTGGAGCAGATAAGGGCATGACATGTGTATAATACATATATTGGATGGTTGGTTACAGTATTATAGTAAGGATGATGATGACTTTGTTTTGCAGATGGGTTGAATCCTGGTGTAGGAGGTGCGAGCTTAAGGCACATTCTGAAGATTAAAAGGTTTCTCGGAACTTTACTCCACTTTGGGTGTGAGATCTCTCATGATGTTGGAGAGCGTGTGAGAAATCTCGTTTTTAATCTTGTTGTAAGTGTTTCATTCTTCCTTTTTACAACAAGTAATTAAAAATGGGAGAGAGGAGATAAAAATTTCTAATTTGATACACATTATTATATATTATGCAGAGCGGTCATTTAAGCATTGAAGAGTTTCATCATTCCCTGCAAGAAGTTACCTCATTTCCATTGAGACCCTTTGTCTTACCCTTTCTCAGAGCTCATCTTCCCATACTCCAAAGGGAAGTTAGTCACTTGGCTCGCTTGTCAAAACAGGTAATACTACTATAGCAGCTTTAAAAAATAGAGTCAAGTCATACTTTGGTATTTTCTCTAGCAAATTCACCGCTTTTTTGATTGCAGACCCCCTTGAGCTATATTCAAAGTCATGAGCATGCCATAATTGACACTGGCTCTTCTCCCGGTGAGCCATGCGACATTTTCCATTCGGAGGCTTCAGAAATGGGACTGAGTGGGAAGCGGAAACTACCTGATAGGTATGTCAACCACAGAACAACTTTAGTTTTTGTATTCTATTATGAATTGCTACTTTGGAAAATTACAAAATCTGCATGTGTTCCCAGATGGGTTTTTTCACATTTTGAAAACTAACTGCGCCACAGTGGTCTGGTTTTTAGGCTCATATTATTATCTCACATTTCTTTTCACTTGGTTTCTTTAATTTATAAACATAAATCCAAATGTGCGCGAACATGTGCCATGTGGAATAGAAAGCATATTATAAGATGGTTGTTAGCAAAAAAAATTATTGCAGTTTTTGCTTCGATATTCTGTTAAAAGGTTGACGTGTTTGTTAGTTCTCTTCTGTTGCTCCTACACATCGCATTTATTATGCCAGGTTGTTTTTTTAACTACAAAACGAAAAAGCCATGGTATGCCAGGGAATAGCGTGTATAATAAGAAAATGATAGAGGAGGCAGAAAGAGAGAGAAAGATGAAAAACGATATTCTGCCAGCTGGCTACACACCGTCCGTGTGCATATATAAAGCGCGTGGCATGTGGTGTTTTGGAAGTCTTGAATGGGACCGACAGTTGCAGTTGGGCTCATGTTCTCGATTGATATTGACCATCTGCGCTCGTACGGTGTTCTTTTTATACCCTATCTATATATACCTCTATATAATATTATGGAGTTTTGGAAGGAGATGGAGATGCGAAAGCCGATGTTACATGCTTAATGTATGAAATGAATGTGTGTGAGTGCAGGGAAGCAGATACAACATTATATTATGACATGGTAGATACATTTGTAGTTAAAGGAGCTTTCCTTTTTCCAACTGTATAGCACATGTACTTAATAATATTATACAAGATATCTAGCTTGGCAGAGTGTGAGGCAACAGCAGTTTGCACCAAACCTCCTTTCTCATTTATGCCATTTCATATTGTCCAACTTTAAGAGCATTTTTCCTTCCTTCTTCTTGCTCTTTGCAAGGCTCAGCTGGCTTTCTGAGAAAGCGTGTGTTCCTTGCATCTGCATTGCTAACATCAAACTCTGATGCTGGGTTACAGAAAGCAGCCGTCAGCATTATTACAACCAAGTCAAAGTAGAGTAGAAGTAGAGGTAGCGAGCAATTCTGCAAACACTGTTTTTCTCTCGTGAAAAAAGGAGACTTTATGTCACACATTTTACAGAATGCTACTTAAAATTAATGTATCTTTTTTACCTAGAAAAAATGATAATTTTTGTTCCTTCCTACCCCTGAAGAATGATTCCATTACTACAAGTTTACTTTTACTTTTTTAAGCTTATACGAGAACGGTGAAACTGGGGAACCTGGTTACACATCAACACCAAAGCGACATCACGGCAGTTTTTTCTCGCCACCTTTCTTCATTTCTGCCTCATCAGCAGCAGCGGCAACCTCTGCAGCAATGACAGCTGCAGAATTTCGAGAGTATTATGCCTCCGCGGCGGCTGCTGCTGGATATCCTATTTGTAGCAGTAGCAGTAGTAGCAGCGGAAATAACAACAGTACCGCAAGTCAGTCCCACCATGCCACCCCGCATACGACAGGTCACCACGAGCCACCCAGCCAAGTGGCAGCTGCTGCTGCGGCCGCAGCCGCTGCGTCAAATGGTCTTCATTTGACTCCAAAAGGACCGGAAGATGAATGGAAGAACATACATGTGATGCTCAACTGTATCTTGAGCATGGTGGAGAAAACGAAACGGGCTTTGACCATTCTTCAAAACCGAACTTTTCAACAGGAGCAGGGTGATGGGGCAAGCAGCTCATCTTGGCTGAGAAGACCTCCGATGTATCCCAACTTGGAAACCAATGAGGAGCTCAAACGGCAAACGAGTGAAATGATCGCCCAAGCTTTGAGGGCAACAGAGGACCGCGTGTCGGAAGTGAAGCGACGTGCGGGTAAAGACTTTCGTTCATTATTATATTTCCTTGCATAAGCAAGTAGTTAGTTGTAAGATGCATACGAATATTTTGTTCTTCTTTACTCCTTCTCACAAAGAATCTTTCTTCACAACTCGTGAGAAAATACGCACCTGCCGATTAGGGTATATGTATTGTACAATTTATTTTCACTTCTTTCACCAGCTTTCCTTTCAGCAGATACTTATTAGGTTTCAGTTCAGTTGAGACTTCTTCCTTTGTTGTTTTTCTACTCAACTAAAACAAGTGCACCGCTCCGCTTACAAAAGAATGCCACACTGATGAATGCTTCATGTGAGAAAAGTACATATTGGGTAAATGGAGTAACACACCTGCGGGCAAAGGGATTTTCATTTTATGTTCTTGATGCATCCCCTTGAACCATTCTGCAGCTACGTTTGTACATACTATGCTTGGGCTTCACTGCATATACTATAATAACATGTACCCTTTTTAAGTTAACTCCTCTTTCTCCAATTATCAAAATATAGTAGATGTGCATGTATATTTAAATTGGCAAAAGTGTGTGCATTTCGTCACTTTCGTCGTGAAGAAGGAGACTGTCACCTTCTAAAAACTTTAAATTAATTAGAAGTCAGGGGACTCTGTGTCAGATTGTTTTACACTTTCTTTAAAGATGGAGCACTACGGCAAATACATCCATAAAAGTTGGTTGTGCATGAAGTGAAAGGTAGTTGAATTGAAAGAGTTTGTCAGTTACACAGAGTGCCCCTTTCTCATGATAAAATTTAATTAAGAAAAGTGTACAAAAAACTTTTTCCAACTTGTGTGTGTAGGCAGTAGATATGCTATGAAAGTTAATAATAAAAGTCGGTGACTTATTTTAACATACTGCATCGCAGATGCAAAGCATGCTCTTATAGTTGTGGGCGTCTGTCTGTCTGTGAAGACATGATACGACCTTGTTCAACATCGAAATCTATATTGCGTCAAGAAATTGTCGAGTTCATCGATGGAAAATTTATATAAAAATGCTGGAAATTAAAAATAATCGTCATTAAAAAGGACAATAGGAGATCAAATTTCAGCAGCGTCTCCGTTATATCCTGTTGGCCGGTTTACTTCTTTTTCGTTAAACATTTTTTTCTTTATAATGGTTGCAGAGGAAGCGGTTCAGGAAGTAAAACGGCAAGCTCTAGTGGAGCTGAAGCGTGCTGTGGCCGCGGCAGAAAATCGCGCCTTGGAATCCTTTGCAGCAGAACGTGCAAGAATGGATCGAATCCTCATGGACAGCCGAAGAACACCTGGAGAGTTGGGGAATCCCAATATGGTCGGATCTGGTATTGACCCAGAGGTAAAAAGACTAGGAGTTTATGAGATTGAGAACGTTTTGAATGTACTTTTCTTACACAGTTTTCTTGTCTTATAACACAGGGTTGTTGGAACTGTGGAAGAAAAGCTCATGAAACCTGTAGCGGATGTAACATGGCCAGATACTGTAGCTCATTTTGTCAGCACAAAGACTGGGAGAATCATCACACTGTATGTGGACGCGTTGGTCCTTCAAGCAGCTCAGAGCGAGCGAGTGTTGCCCCAGCAGATAGTAAAAGTTCCTCACACCATGCCAGAGAAAACAGTAATTCCCCGAGTAATGTTAGGAACTCTTCTCCTCCTCAAGATCATTCACCGGGTTCGACTAACTGAAACAAAAAGTTTGTTAGATCTAAGTAGAACCTAAATATATGCTACTGATATATAGCTCACTTGCTATTTTGTAGAGTGCTACACGTAAACAAGTATGGCATT
>JAQGAP010003462.1:0-12363 GCA_034697805.1 Orchesella bifasciata | reverse complement strand
CTCACACTAAAGATTAATGAAAATGTACGCTACTCGCATTGCCCCAGTTTCAGTTTTGCCTGCCTAAAATTCAACGGGATGGGATGAAATGATGCCCTGCGAGAATCATCAAGCTCCCACAACACTTGTGCTACAAGTTATAACTTATCGTAAGCTAACCGAAATGATTATGACTACTCAATCCGAATCTACCTGCAGGCTCATTGGGCTTGTTGCATACAGTATTTTGATGTAAGTTGTGGTAAATAAATAGTTTTAAAAGTTTTCATCATGTTTGAATATTTGAACAAGTGGTTCTCCTCTTGATGGAAAAGTTTTTAACCAGCAACCTAACAAAATACACTTTCATTAATTGAAGCGTTTGCTTAACAGAACAGAAGGTTATGTTCACATTGTTATTGTAAATAAGATTATATACTTCTATGATCTCATGTTATCAGTGATATGTGTTGAATATGTTAATGTATCTAATTGAATTAAATGATCTGTTGCATTCTGCCATAATTTCCATATATTAATAAATTTTATTTGGACTCTAAATATCACAACTCAAGAGTTAGTTTACCTAATAAATTGTGTGTTAGTTCAACGGTATTAATTTTAAAATTTAATTGATACTGAAATTCGACATCAGTAGATTGATAGGCTTTGCTCCAATACACAGATTGTGCAATTGTAAAAAGATATTCATGCAATGTTTTATCGTATTTGTTGAAGTGATATTGATCCCATTGAAAAAGTTATACGTTTGTATTTGCAATTCTACGTTTTGTCCTCCTTTCTGTGAACCTTTCATCTAACTAAGACGATGAAAGAACAATACTGCGGCGCTATTAAAAACCTCGGAATGTACCATGTCACCAACCCAAGTACCACCACTTCTGCAGTGAAAGTAGTACGTTGGTTTTGTCCATAACGTTTGGAATCTGTATGTACGCAACCAGCCTTTCATGCAAATGCAAACAAATGACATACATTTGTACATCCATCTTCAGCACAATTCCAGTTCTTGCGTCGCTGCAACCAAAAGAAATTTTCTAGTTGGTTATCCATAACCAAAGGCGAACAAGACAAACATCTGGAACTGATTATGTTTGCTTACTTAGCTGTTTCCTAATCGTTTCCCGCTGTTTGCTCCACATCTTCTGGCAAACTAGGTCTTACGCAGATAAAGAACTAAAAAATGGGACCTGCTCTTAAGCAAAGTAATTGTATCACTTGTCAGTTCTGAATCTGAATGAATCCCTCTTTCACATTCGGAGTAAAGAAGAGAAATCAACACAGACTTTCCAATTAGTCGGCGAAATGAAAATAAATAATATTTTGCTCAGCACTTTATCGTTGAAAGCGTCGTAAAATTGAAACAAAGCGAATTATGAATAAAGAAAAATCGCTTATTCAATCAGCATAAAGAAAGCTTACATTTATATTTCATTCAACCATTCTCCTCCTCCCAAAAGTAGCCTCTTTTCTCCGGAAATCGTTTCTCTCATTCTAGAAAGTAGATTAGTGAGAGAAAAGCCCGAAATAAAGGGAAAGGTTTTAAGAAAAATGGATTTTTCATGCATGTTGCTCCTCCACGAGCTCCTCCGTAAGTGCTTCTTGATGTAAAAGATATATTAGAATTAGAGTGAATCTATATAAGCACACATTCGCACAATGAATTCAATTGAGTTCATGCCATGCTTTCTTTCCTAAAGTTTGTATACAGAGTGACATGGTTGGTCTTGGCTCTTGGTAAGGAGCAAGATAATTCTCAGGGGAGCGGCTTAGAAATGGCTCGAGAAGAGAAAAAAATCATATTGGATTACTCCGTCTGTTGAGCCAGTCGAATAAAGCAAACCTGTTTCTCCTTCTCTCACAAACACTAGCTGTTTTTCAATGCTTCTTGTGGGAATCCAACATCCAACTCCAGCTTGGTCTCATGAGTTAAGGTTATCTTAAAGAAAATAACTCCTTCTTTCTCCTTGCTCCCCTCTCGAGGCCGCCTTGACATGGGGCAACTAAATTATTTGAAAATCTTATTGTTGTTCAAAGAGTCGAGTCGAACTCAAAAAAATTTCGTCTGGATCTGGATCATGCTCATTCACACAAGACTGACGCTGAGTCTTCAAGAATGATTTTCATCTGATTCAAAACAGCTGAAAGTATAAAAACTGGTCGTGAAACTCGACTTACTTTTTTACCCATAAAATGGGATGCCATGTCTATCCCTCGAGAAACAACTGAAATTATTCTCTGCGCAGATGGCCTGGAAGGCTAAGAATGAGATGAGAGTATCATTCACTCCACCAAGCAGACAATGCTCAGGATATGTTAACCTTCTTCCATTGGGTATGGTAGACGTCCATAAAAAGGGAGAAACGTGAGCCAGAAGGGCATAAAAATGTTCGAAACTATTACCTCCTCCCGTACCTACTCACATTCCATGTTTACACACAGGAAACGGGAGAAGCTACGAGGGAAAGTGATGCTCCTGGAATGAAAATACGATCTTGGGAAATCATCAATGGTATTGCTATTGATATTATTGAATGAGTGTCGCATCGCATCATATCATCCTCCTCCTCTAAAATGCATCAGACTGTCTCCAGTTACAAGAAATTGCATTGGATATCAATATCAATGGAGAAAGTATAATGGGAGGAGAGAAAGCAATGACAATCTCACAAAGTCATGTTATTACTATCAACATTTTCTACTCCGTTCTTACAACCAACTTCATAACATTATCCCAATCGAGGGAGCGAAGTATGTGCAGACTTTTTTGTGAGAAGAAGACTCAAGTATCGCTATCGGTGAACGTAAATAATGAACAGAATGATCATGAATGCGTTGCTTACAAATGGGAGATAGCAACGTCTGGTTTTTTATGCAAGGAATAAGAATGTATCGTAATCGGGAGCAAGTGAATAGAAACAAGTTGGTCTGGTGTCTGGCCGAGAGACGTAAAACGGTATAATAGCATAGCAAGCCACGTTATCTGCTATACGCTGTGTAATGGGATTGATGAAAAGAAGGCTGAAAATTTTGTGAGTAAAAATAAAAGCATGCAATTTTTACTATACTTGGGCAAAGTAGATTGGAGATAAGTAAAAAGATGGGAGATGGAATCGAAGCAAACAAAAAACTAAAAAGAGGTAGTTTACATTCACATACGATGCGAACATCTTTGAGTTTCTGGTGTAAAAGCTGAGCGCCAATATCGTCATTACATTGCAATGCACTTTTTCCATTCCACAAGATCAGACCACTAGCAACCCTTTCTTTCTCTGGAGAAAAGGGAGAAGAGGAGAGACATGTGTAAAGATTAGCGAGTGTTTTATGAGTTTTGTGCTGGCTGACTTGCCACCACGACTTTGCCTTCTCCCCGAGGATCTTCCTTGAGTGGAAACTTCCATTAATTGGAGGATTTACAAGCAATAAATTTTTTACTGAATTTTCTGTACAACGGGGCTAAAAACTGCAGAATGCACCAACCAAGCAACCCAAAAGCCAGCCGGAGTATAATGGTTTTACGAGGTGCCAATGATGTGGGATTAGCTTGGGAATGTATGTTGGGCTGTACTAAACTTTGCTCTCTTTAATTCTATTGAAAAAGGTGTAAAAATTGGGTGCATTTGCTCACCCACATAATGTGTGTTACTTGAAAGTTGGGGATTTTTCTCCTCCTTGAGTCAACTTTTTAAGGAAAAGTTGTTCATCTCCAGAATGCATGGATGGCAATACACATTACAATCCTTATTGCTTTGGTGCAACGGCAGGGTTATGGAATTTTATGCCGTCGTTTTGAGGCTCGGTCTTTGTGATGATAATATTGGGAGCGATTAGGTGGGCGGCAGTGGGTTGTTATGTTACTTACGATTAGTGCAGAAGTTAACTCAAGTAAACAACGTGGAACTGGCAGAGCTCTACATTCCAAAGGAGTGGAGGAGAGGCAGTGACAACATTTCGTAAACAGAATGGTGATGATCCGCTCAAGAATGAAAATTGAATTGTTGTCAATAGGCTAAATGGCCTGTTACTAACAAGAATGGATCAAGTTAACTTCACTTCATGACAATGACATGTTTTTGGAAGCTTAGTCGCTCTGAAACTGGCGTCAAACACACACAATTTGAAGTAATGAGAGGTTGGATTGGATATTCGACATGAAATTTGTTTTCGATCCCATTTACAAGAGTTAGGATCACCTACTCATAACAGAAATGAGGGAAACCAGCTCAGAGTATATTTACAGAAAGACATGAAGGAGTTATTACGAGTTTTCTGAATAATAATGCTACTGTAAATATGGAATAACCTTTCAGCAAGGGTAAACTAACTAATTGAACTCAGGTAAATGGATTAATGTCTCCCCTCATGGAAGGAAATCATCTGGGTGTGGTAACAGGAAACTGGAACCTTAGGTAGCTATCGTCACATTGCATCGCGCCACCATCACGAACGAATGGTGCAAATGCAACCCTGTTTGTTAGAATCCAAATCCAATGTACACCCACATTATTAACATACATCAAATTGAAGGCTATTCCACCATTATACAAAAGAATAACTACCTAAGCACACTTTTGGTGTTTACATTCGTGCATAAAATTTGTGAGTGTACGTACACACCATTAGCGCTAGCTCATGTGTGTTTAACCCTTTCACCAAACCAGGCCTATTGTAACTACTACTGTGTGCTTGAGAAATGAATACAAAATCAACAACATTTTCTCTTATCTCGACATTAATCCGGGGTATTAATTAATGACCTCGAGACACTACTCCTGGCTAGTTCATAGTCATTTTGAGGAAACAATGGGGACAAAAATATGAAATTGCCACATCCTTCCGCCCTCTATTATTATTTCAATTCGGCAAAAGTATTGGAATCGAGTGTTGTCGCAAATTCCCCAAAATTAGCCTCAATTTTACGTACGTCAATGTACTGCTGCTTCATAATTAGTTTTCATATTCCAAGAATATTTTTTAGCATAATGTAACTTTTAAAAATGTTGAATAGTTACAAAACATGTAATGATGTGAAGACTGTGTCGGCGACAGTTAGTAAAAAGTCAGCAGGGAACATAAACACGGGAGGAAGAGAGGCTGATTAGCTCCTTTTACTTTTGAGTTGATAAGGAAATTTTTGTTGTGTAATGAGGAGATTGCATGCCTCCATGTTCATAATGTTTTCCTTCCATTTTCACTCTTTTCATCTGCTTAAGCGTTCTTATGCAATGCACCCTGCAGACTAGAATTGCAGTCGGGTAAAAATTGAGCACTTAACTTTTTCGCTCTCACTCTGGAGCTAATGGACCCTGTAAAACAACATTTTTGCAGAACATGCATGGTGAGAAACTGTGGAGAGATGTCAGCTTTGATATATAATTTATTCTCGGTTTTTTTTTCATCATCCAAACCCAACTCTCTCCTTTTTCTGCAGACATTCTAATGAGTGAAAGTAAGTATGAATTTATTTACTCCATTTTTCATCCACCAGCTCCATTTTTTGTGGACATCCTTTGCCTTGAGAAAAAAAGTGTTTTTGACGGGTAAACTACTAAAAGTAGTAAGCCGATGCTCTGCTTAATCTCAGCTGACTCCATTATTTAAAGTGCTATGTTGGATGTTCTTCTCATGTTGCTACACATGAATTCATTAAGATTTCATGGAAAAACAGAAAAACAATGGGAGGAGAGAGGATTTTCAGCAATTTATTTGTTTCTTTCTCTTTCTGACCAACATTTCCTGCTAGAGCGTTATGCATCTTCTTTTTTTTACTATTAATGTATTATTCATTAGCGGCTCTATCTGAAAGCTCGCTCGGATTGTACTTCTACCTCATCTCATGACTTTTCTCCCTTTTGCATGGAAAGTTTGACTCGGAACCATTTTTTTCTTCAGCATCATAAAACCATAGTGAGTGAGACTATTTGCTGGTGATTGTGATTGGAGCTGGCTGCGCTCCGCTTTTAATTAATTTCTATACGTGCCGTGTGAGCCTTTAATTTTACACACAACTCCAATCCACGTCAGCCATTAGAGAAGGGAGTCGGACGCTGCAAATTATTAAGCATCGTATTTCACAGGGAAAGCATTGAAATGAGAGGAACAGAGTGGGTCATCTGATGGAGGGAGCAGGAAAGCAGACAGAAAAATGCGGATTATGGAGATCGGGATATGCTGAATAAGATAGTTGTTCCAGCAAGATTTAATGCTCAGAGTTCGAGTTCACAAAATGTTTTATGCAGTGTGCGAGAAACTAAAACAATCCTCTGCTTTCAATCTCTTTTTCTGTCCCATTTCCATACAGATCCGTGTTTCTGTCTCTCCATGAAAGAATTCCGTTGCTGCTGACACTCAACTATTTGTGTAATCATCCATATCCAAGCCTTGTACATTTATCAGGAGCCGTATCAACATTAGCAGGATATAATTTATAGAGACCAGTGGTAAAAAGAGAGCTCGTGTTGATAAACGAAGCCGCATTGTCGACGTAACATACAAAAACACTCACTCATGAAACTTTATCACCACCGGTATGGTTGAGTTTGCTAGCTGAATGGTAGAGAGATTTTTCGGTGAAGATTTTTTTAGAGCAGTGCCACGTATGTGGCAATAGCATGGCATTATTATTATATTTTTCTCCTGAAGGAAATCAAAGAAGTATGGGTCTCTCTCTCCGTGTATCTAAATTGGGAAGAACATGGGCATTATATTATGCATCCTTTCTTCAAAATGATATTTGTTGTTAACGAGCCAACCGGGGCTCGTTTTTGTGTATCTAACCTTTTTGATGAAATTACTTGATGGCCCCTTTTTCTAGCGCCGCCACACTCCGGTACAGACACAAGCTCTGCAGTTTTTTTAGCAAGGAAAACACAACATTTGTTAGAAAATGAGTGATAGTAACGATGCCCAGACGCCAGGTTGAGCAAACACACTTTGGAGCTGTGTAGCCACAGTCATTTCCTCACTTTACTCTTGAGTAACCTGCTACGTCGTCCTTCTTCTTATTCTTCCAACGAGAAATGGATGGGAGAACTTCTCATTTCAAATTCAGCTCCCCATCCTTGCATAACATGAAATAACATGCGTAACAACAACAAAATCAAGATATTCAAAAGCCTGTGTGGGCGAGAGAGGGAGAGGTGCATTGGGAAATCTTGACGATGAGATGTGTGGCCAAAGCCAACCAAATTTTGATACATATTTATATCACTCAGCATCATAATCATCATGATCTTGTGTTATATGAGAATATATACGCATATTAATAATATAATATGTATATCCAGCTCAATGAAATGGAGCCAAGTTGTTGGAGTTTAGGAACAATATCAAATTTATTTTATATTGGCTACGGCTGACTCACCAGAAATAAAAGGAAAGTGTGATAATATCATAAAAAGTCAAACAGCAGCAACAGAACAGCATAACGTTGGTTGTTAGTGTCAGGCAACAACTGTAACCATTCGTTCTCCTTCAATAGGATCCCTTTCTTTGTGCCTTGCTTGTCGTTTGTTGTGATGTGATGACACTGATTTGCTTTGACAATGACAATACTGCAGAAATTGCGAGATATGGGTGTCACTTTGATATAAAAATAGGCATTGAAATCTCTGCTGAAGGTGATGCTGACCGAAATCCAATTGAGATTTTGATAATGATGAAGGAGACAGTAGTTGACTCCCTAAAGAAAAGTAAGTGGAGTAGACCGGATGTGCTGGGCGGTTAAGTGTGGAATCCACTAATGGAAGTTTTTATTTGGACGTAAAGATAAGACAAAAGCTCAAAAGAGAAAAGTAGCAATTTTCTTTAATTGAAGTTGATTCGATCTGACCAGAGCAGACAGCAAGAAGACCTGATTTCTTATCTGGGATAGAACAGCAGGCACACAGTTCACAATGACAAAGAGGATGATTATGATTGAATTGGATTGGAAAACAGATTGTTTTCCAACCCGCAGGCTACTGGCGCGGCGAACTTTCATCCTTCACATAGGTCTAATGTTTAATTAAAGCGACGATCAAATGTTTTGTGAAAACTTCATAAATTCTACAGATGATTCAGATATGATGATGTTCTGCGTTGATGCTGCTATATGACTGTTGTAAAAGCATGTATTTTAATCGCCAAGTGTCGAATGAGATTTAGTCCGTCATGAGATATACGTCTAGTCTGGATTTCTGACTGCAGCTTCTGTTTCTTTTGCTTTTAATTAGTGTAACGGCAGTGGCCGTAGTGAAAGCTGTAGAAAAGATGAGAGAATACTATTAATTGGAAGATTCTTGGCTTCTGTGTAGTTACAGATTTTCTTTGCAACTCTTCTTCAACTTTGCTTTCTTCATTATCAGCTCGCTCTGCAGTATTATTTTTAGTTGGCTTCCAAAAATATTGCAAAATTGACCTGTATGGCTCTCCCAACATTTATCATAGTTTACATCTTATAAAATCCACGTTGAAGTTGTTGTTGGGAATCAATGTATTAAATTACATGTTGCGATCATCGCTCATCCTCATCTCGAAAGATTCTATCATCATTAGCATCATCTACAATATTATTATGAAGAAGAGGATGAAGATACAATATTTTTTCCACAAACTTTTCCTTTATGAGTCAGTAGACTACAATGCAGCAATAAAAAAGAGTGGTAGTAGCCCTGGCACTCTTCCAGACGAGAGATATGCCTATTTTGTGAGGAAAATGGGCCGGCCGGTTAGTACTTCTTGTTCATATTATTATTATGCTCCTCACCGTATATCTAATAAACCTGTGCTCATTTCATGCTGACACAGACACATATTATGGTGAACTCAAACAAAAATATAGATAACGTTCCATTTCATGTTCACATTCACATGACATGCTCATTAAGAGTTTTTGGAAAGGAGTAGAGAGAAAAGACATGTAAGCAAATTGGTCAAATTGCCTCTTCTCTTGAGTTGAGTTCCCCGGAAGAAAATGAACATGATGATCAAGATGAAGTCCCACAAAGAGAGAGGAAGAAGAAGCCTAGCAACTTTGTTCTTTCTTTTGCTAAGACCCAGACCCAGACACATGAAAATTCGCGACATCACAACCAAGAGGAAAGGGAAAAGCAATAAAATGAGTGCTGAATTTAAGCGTGCAGCTATAATATAGCTCTTCTGCCAAATGGCTGTCGTCCGTCGATGAAGATGATCGTCATATTCTCCATCAAAACTTCATTTTTGTTTCGTTCGACGAGCCCCGAGTTGCTGTAAATCAATATCGCTTCTCATCTCAATAAAATAACAAGTCGAATTTATATTATGATGATGGAAATGTGTGCATAACATGCTGTTTAGTATGTAAGCAATGAACTAGAACGGTTCAGACCTCTTTGTCAACTCATTTCGGTGGTGACGATGATGATTTTATGAGAATGATGACGATCAAGAGCTCTCCTTAGCAATGTGAGGTACGTACACATGGTACACGCGCTCTTCCGAGAAATCCCAACTTATTCACAAACATTCCACAGCAACACAAACAGTGACAGGGAAGCGCTATGTGGTTTCCTCTTCCAAGAAATGGGATGTCTTGCTATCGTCCAATTTCACTTACGGCATCTCAGCCGTAGTGTTCTAATACATTTGTCATCCTCCCAACTCCAACTCCAACCTATAGCTTCATTTCATATAACAACATCTACGAGGCTTTTACTGGGCGGAAGTTACGTAAATTCCTAGTAAAGCACTACTATTTTGTTTTTTGGTGGCGGCTACACCAGAACAAAGTAGGAAGTTTTGTTTAAATGATGTTTTAATGTAGTTCGCAGGAGGACGAGGACCTATTTAAACGTAGCCCATAAGGTTATCACTCCGTTGGGAAATCAAAGTATAGTGGTTAGTGAGGGGGAACAGGAACAAAGTATTTGTGGTGGTTATACATCTACATACAATACAAACATAATCATCATGTTTCTACATACCAAAACTAAAAGATGTGAATTATTTGTGGCTGAAATTCCTGGACAATGCAAGCAATATATGAAAGAAGATTTAAGAGTCAGTCAGCCTCAAGCAAATGTACTTGGAGCCACTTGGCTGTTCCTGCTTCGTGCGTTCGGTCGCTGACTCTGACCATTCTTCCGTTTTATGAGCGAAAGTTTGGTGAAGGGAAAGCCAACGAATGGAATTATTTACAACATGATGATATAAAATGGGTAGGTGAAAGGATGTCGATGCTGATGACTATGACATGACGTGATGATGTAGTGCTCTTAAATCACAAAGGTATCCGCCCCAAGATACACATGTCAAAGTTTTTATTTCCCTTGGAGAATTTCACGAGTCGCCACGCCACTCAAGCTCATAGAGACACACGTGGATGAGCTCTATCAAGAAAATCTAAATTTTATGCATATAAAATTCACTAATAATAATACTCCGGATATAAATAAGGAAGTACTATACTTTCTTCGTTTTGGGAGGATGGATGCTCTCTTCGTTTTTGAAGCCTTTTGGTCTTACTTTTATATTTATTACGTCATCTCCATCTACAAAGGAAAAGACGTGGTGATGCTCTCCTTTCATCCCGTCATAAATCTTCCCTCTTGTTTGTTAAAAGATGGATAGGTTCACTCCATCCTATAAAATATGCTGCTTCTCTCCCAGCAATAACAATGATAATGATAATAATAGTACATCAAAGACCATGGTCACCCAACCTGACATTTAGTCAGTAGGGCATCATTTTTACTGTCTTGAGCCCAGCTCTTTCCTCAAGTGTGTGTGCATTTTTTGCTGGTTGGCTCTCCTACGGATGTGTGTCATGCTCCCATTTTTCAAAAAGTGCACGAGCATTTTATATTATATAACCCATCTGCGAGGGATTATGATTATCCCATATTTTAATACTCAACTTAAAAGTAAATCTGGTGGCCAATCCAATCCCGTTTTGTGTTTGCTCAACGCCGTTTTTATTGACTACCTCTACGTTTTATGGCGCAACAAACAAACAAAACGGATTGAAAGCCCTTTGAAAAATACTCCCGCATTTTTAATTATTGCGTCTTACTCAACTTGCCCAACTAAAGTTTTGTTGGTGCATAGAGCATAGCTCATTCTTTTTTAAAAAGCACTTTCCCTTTAAAATTAATATTCATGAAGAGAAAAGCTCCAAAACACTATTCAAGCCAGCTTTCCATTTCAAAACCCCAAACAAGCTTCAAACTAAGGTTTTTGTAATCTCGGCAGGAGCTAAATTATAAAATATCGTATTATAATACCTAATCATCACTAATACCAATAGTGCCAAAATCAGGTTTACTCCCTCAAAAAAGTTTCTCTCCTTAAAAATTTTCTCATTAACAAAATTTGGAAGGGAAACCTCGGGCGGAAAGACTCTTTCTTGGGAATTATTGGTTCAGATATTTTCTTTGCATCGTAGTTTTTGTCATATTTACCTACATTATATCCTCATGCATCCATTAGTGGCAATCCTTCATTTCATTAGGAAAAAAGCTTCATTTTTCCTTTCCTCCCCAAGTTTACCATTCTTCCCCGGATTTATTTCAATCCTATTAGTTTTCTGGAGGTGAAACGATACCCTGACTTTTCAGCTTTCACCCATATTATTTTCTGAAGAAAAAAATGAGGTAGCATTTTTTTGGCAGTGGCCCAAAAACTTTTTATGTTGATAGATTGACATTACACGTTTGGGAAGAACCACGAGGGAGAAAGTTGAAAGTGAAAGGAGGATGATGCGGAACAAACTTGTTTTTATTTTTTTTGGAAACAACTCCACTTCAAAGAAGAGCAGGCTGAGAGTGTGGATAATATTGTAAAAACATTTGGAACAGCAGAACACAACAGCAGACCGTTTTATACCTGCTGCAACCTTTGAAATTTGTAGAGAGAAAACACTCAAACAAAGGGAGAAAGTGGTAAAGTCGTAAAATCCTTTTTGGAAAGGAGAATGAGTAGATATATCATCGTAATGCTATGTTTATTTTATACACTTTCACTTTTTTCACTCCACTCTCTTTTGGCTTTCGTCAGTGGAGAAATTACTGAAATCAAAACAAGCGTGTGATGATGTGATGTGTTTCTGCACTAAAATTTCAAAGTGGTAGCGCTCCTTGTTTGATGATGAGGAGTTGGGCTACATTTTTCTTAGGATGATGATGATTCTTCTTTCTTGGCTTTGGCTGAGGGTTCACCCTGACTGAGTGATTTCATCTCTCATGCGTTCCCTACCTTTCTAACATCATGCTGGATCTGTATTTATATGCATAAATTTCCCAAAAAGTGGGTTGCAGCCTCATTAATTATGCATGCAACAAACTATATCAATACAGAGTTGTGGATGGAGTCAGTCAGCTCGTGCGTGAGCTTCAAAATGAATGA
>JAQGAP010003461.1:0-12364 GCA_034697805.1 Orchesella bifasciata | reverse complement strand
GTAATGTCCATAAACAAGTAGAGTGATTATGAGCTGGTTGCAAGAAGTTATTTAATCAACTATGTTATTACGGTGCACAATTCATAATTGTATTTTTCCCGTAGTTATTCCAAATCTGTATGGATAACATTACGTATCACGTAAGAAGGTGTTTGGCATTGTTTTCTGCAATAAAAATGCAATTTGTGCGTAACGAATCTTTGTGTAGAAACATCTTTTCCTGTAAATAATTAAGTAGGCATAGTAGGGAGTCCAAGATTTCCCACATCTAATTTCATGTCACTTGCATAAGAACAAATCTAGGATGGCTATACCTCTACTACGTACTCATTGGTGTGACTGGACTCTCAATTCTCATGATGCCTGATTGGAAGCTGTGCGCAACATGACTGAATCGCATGTGTGGGTTTCGTGTTATCATGTTTATTTCTTACACTTACCAAACAAACCGTTTTGTTTGGGAATAAGTGAAGGTCTCCCATTGCTGGAAACCTTGAGACCAAGAGTCTATGAACAGCAGCCTGGAGATGGGTTCAAGGGTGACATATTAACTCCTTTAGTGGCACTGCGTATACCATGCATAACATTGAAATATGTTAATGTACTCATGTGTCCTTAATTAGGGATTTATGGTCAGTAGTCATAAGGGTGCAGCATGTCATCTCTTTTTTAAGTAACGCCAACGAGACCATTCCGTCTGAATCAATAAGAGTTAAGAAGCTATAATATAGCATTCCATTCAGAGTCCAGAAACAGCACAATCAAAAAGATCTTAAGCAAACACAATTTTATTAGTCAGTCGCCAACTTGTGAATAACATTTTTATCCTTCTTTGAATCTATTAATATCTGACTAGCAATAATATTTACTGGCCATAACTTAAACGCAGGAAATTAAAGTATAATTTTTCTGATTCCAGCTATTATAAAGAGAAGGGGTTTGCTTATAATAAACATCTGAAGATATTCATTACTCATTCAGTCTGTTTATAATTAAAAATGTTTTATAAACTGTCTCAGGTTTTAAGTATCATATTCACACATTTCATCCATGCATTCATCCCAAATAAACTTAACAACATTTCGCACTAACAATGAGATTAATGACCTGTGCTGCGACATTTCATTATGTTTGATGTACCTCTAGAGTTTTGATACTTTGTTGGGATTGCAGCACATGTATCTTTATCGCAAACATGAAATATTTTGTTAGACGAGATTCATTCATGACTCATAAATAACTTTTTTCTTGTAATAAAATTAGAATGTATTTATAAAGACTTTTATAAACCATCATATTTTCACATGACTGACTTTAAAAATATTGTTATGTTTGTTTTTGTTTCAGAGATACTTTTTCGTCTAGATTACAATTTCTACAATAATGAGACTAGTCCAGATATTTTGGACGCGTTGACATCAGCAAAGGAAGGAGTTATAAATAGAATTGCTGCTGTGTGTGGAATTGACAATCTCCTGGATGGTGCAGGCCGACCAGAGCCCAGTAGTTTAAAATGGAACTATTACAACTCTGTATTCTTTGCCTTCACTGTTGTAACCACTATAGGTAAAATGCATTTTCTTGTCGTGAATGTTATTGCTCACGCATGCAGATAGATTTTTCAATACCGCATTCTGTATAATATGCATATATCTTTACACAATGAAAGGTTACGGTCATCTCTCGCCTTCAACAAACCTGAGCAAATCTTTCATGATGTTGTACGCACTGTTTGGAATCCCGATTAACGGTATATTGCTCAGTGGAGTGGGCGACTATTTTAGCAATAAGGTAATTATTATAAATATGAAATATGTCTGTATGAAATTGAACTGAAATCCTATGAAAATATTTGCTTCAAAACAAAGTTTATTGCATTCTTTTTACGCTTTCTCGAATGGAAAAATAGGGGTAAACACATGATATTAATGTTTGACAAACTTTTCCTTGAACTAAAAATTATTAAGATAAACTGTCTAAAAGTCGTAATAATTTCTGTCAACAGATCATCAAGGTTCATCAGAAGTCAAAGCAAAAACATTATCGAGGGAAATGTACATTAGTTTTTGAAATCATTTTCTACCTCATACCAGGGATGGTAGTTTTCATTATCATTCCTTCTGGAATATTTGTGTTGATTGAGAATTGGACGTTCCTGGATTCCATATACTTCGCGTTTGTGTCGCTTACGACAATCGGCTTTGGAGACTACGTGGCTGGTATAACTTTAGAGATTTCGCGATATAAACTTGATACGCAAAAAGTACTTTTTTCATTGATCATTCGTCTACTACTTTCTACTTTGTAGGAATGGGCGATGGGCACAATATCTGGCTATGGCTGTACAAGGCATTCATCATAATTTGGATCACTTTTGGGCTCGGCTATTTAATCATGATTTTGGGTTTTATTGCGAAAGGCATGAAATCCAAGAAAGTTCGTGGAGTCTTGGAGAAACGTTTGACAGGAATCCGAAGCACAAAAGAAAAGTTATCCAAGGATATAGACTACATGCGACGAATTGTGAATGAACTGTATTTGATGAAACTAAAACCTTCATATGACTTGAACGAAGGGCAGATCGACGATTTTGCCCATGAGGATTTCAAGGGTCGAAGAAGTCGTCGTGCATCTTGCGTACATTTTGAAAGGAGATGTAGCTCATTGCCCAGATTATACAGAGATGAAGGGAGCAGGAGTGTTTTGGAAAGTTTTCCATCTGGTAAAAATCCATCCATCAATTCAGGAGGAAATAAACGAATGCGAAGATTATCAGAATCTGACATGGATAGAATTGAGTTTGAGAATGAGTTTTTGAGCAACAGACGACAGTCTGCGACACAGGAAGAATTGTTGGCTCATGTTGTTAACACGCTTAGTGGAAATGTGATGCAGGAAGTGATGAATGCAGTTGATGAGCTTAATCAATATGAACAACAAGTGGTTGATGAGCATTACCAAACCGAAGAATCTCCAGATGAAGTCAGTGATCATAAGAGAAGAAAAAGTTGTGATGTTGAAAGCAATAATGGTAACGCTGATGAAAAACCGCAGACAGGTAGAATATTTTAGAAGTACCTACGATGTAATGTTTATATGAAATATTTCGACAAAAAAGCATCATAAATAATAATTGTTGTGGTTATCCTTGTCTGTAGATTATGGCACTGCTCCGCCATGGGAATTGGAATGTGTGTCAGAATCTGATGAAGAAGTTCTCTTGGACGAGGACGAACATGCTGATAAACTAGAGGTTGTTATACAAAAAGTAAGTATGGATGAAACCGACAGAAAGGGAAACCAAGGGCAGTCTTTTATGGACAAATTTAGCGGAGCTATTAGGAAAATCTCTGGGACCAATACACCTCCTGAAACTCCGTCGAGAAAAATCTCAAGAAATGAATCTGACACCAGAGGGTTAGTCGTGCCAAAACATATTGTTTTCTTCCTAGAAGAATTTTTCATTTATTGCATTCTAGTCGACAAAAAGGAAAAACTGGCTAGTGCTTCTTAAGGTTACGTTACAATTAGCGATAACAGTAAAATAATTGGTTTGGTTATGGTTAGGTTAGTTGTTAATCCGACTGAATATTTTAATGCTTTAATTATTATAGTTGATAGTTTTTTTTTCGTAAATTGGGCCACATATATTCAGTTATGGCTAAATTATGAATTTCAAAAGTGTGGTATAATTTCTATTAATGTATATTACGCTTCATTTTGTATGCTTAAAACCCTCAAAACAACAATTCAACTTTTAATGCTGAAATATGACCTTAAGTATGCCCCTTGGAACAGCGTTAACTATTTTCACACTAAACCCATTCATGATTGATTTCTGAGTCTTTTGAATCTCATCACCGAGAATCGGCGATATTCGAATAAAAAACCTTCAAGCAATGATGAATACGGCGAAACCATATTAGCTAACTTGTGTTAAACATTAATGAGAGCAACCGAACCTAACCAGTGTAACCTAGTTTTGTGATGTTTTCTCTAAAATCTTATTTGTGTCACAATACCCCTATATCTATATTATAATATTAGACGTATGCATGTCTGTTAGCGTCACTGCAAGGTTAAGGTCAATGCCAAGTTAGGGGATTAAGAGACATGCACATTATACTAATGCTTTCAATCAAGTGCGGTTGGAAATGGCTTGTTGGGGGACAGGACAAAGATTAACTAGTTTTTAGTACATTTAACCTTTCCACAAGAAAGGAAACACCAAAACGCTTTACTATCACACTAATTGTACTTATAACTTATTTTAAGATTTTTGTGTACCATTTTATATTTTAATGCCATTTAATTTAGAGCAGTATTGGATTTAATGTCGGGTAAATCTTATACATATTATTAGTTTGATACTACCTTTTGCCCTTACAATTATTACAGCACCTAAATGCCTAGTTTGGCTTGTTTACCTGGTTTTAAAGGGTTTTAATTTTTACTAAAGTATTTATTAAACTAGTGTATAGGTATAGGTATAGTATTACGTAATATGATCAAAGTGACTTATCAAATGCATTGTATTTGTAGAAAAATCTCTCTTGGCGAGTTGGAGAAGCCTAGTGCAGGTGCCTTCACTCGTTCCCATCATCTCAATCATTCATTCAACGCGTTTAGACGACGCTCCTCCGTACGTCGTCCACATTTCAATTCCAATTCCAACACTCCAGAACTGGAGCCCAAGTATCATTCCAAGAACTCACAAAGAAAACCATCTTCCGACTTGCGTAAAATCTCTCAAGAAAGTCGAATTTCCAACATAAGCAACTCATCATATCGAACAATCGATGAGATTATCAGTAGTGCAAGAGCAAGTCGCAGGACCTCTACTGCTGCTCTCCAACACCCTCCTTACGGAGATGAGGTGGATTCCAACAACGCAAAGATCTGTCCAGAAGCAACTTCACTTGCTCATCTACTCATGGCTCTTGACAATGTTCAAGATCGCCTGAAAAAGACTTCGTCTGAATATGGGGGCTACCTCTCAGACCGAGATTCAGTTGACTTAAGCAATAGTTTTGCTCCTAGTGCTGGAGCTAAAGCGATAAATCCGCGATACAGAAGGTCAGGGACCCCGCCCGATTGCGTGGATAGAAGACGAAAAGTGGGAGTGTTCCAACCAGGTTTCTCCTATGTGAACTTTGGTTTTAACCCCGATGGAGATGAAGAAGATGCCTCTAATGCAAACAAAGGAAAACAGCCACCGGATAGGAAGGAGGATGAGTTTTCCAAAAGTAGTAACAGTAACATAGAAAATAGTACCACTAAGAAAAGATAGTTTTCAATGCACCAAACCAGTACTTGTCTGTTTTTCCGAATCTACCTGGTAGAGTTGTTAAGTTTTCGTTTTTTATTTATTTTATTGTAAGCCCGTGGTTTTCGAACATAGGAAAGAGCCTTTAACTAGTATCTCGTTACCGTGTAATGTATTATTTTGACTTAACTGTGTATGCTTGAAATGGGTTTTCATGTACGGAGTTGTGCATGAAGTTTGCAATATTTCGTTTAACTTAAGCTGTACTTACTTTCGAAAACCTTCCTTTTTGGTACAAAAATACTTAAATATTCCATTAATATTTTGCTGGAGAGAGAATGTAGGGGCGACAAGAAGCTAGAAACAGAATCTGTATCATTTGTAACTACTTATTTTTGCAGTACTTCAGTACATACATACTGTATTGCATCAAAGCAATCTGACCTGATCTGATTAAGAAAATATCATGAACAGACTTTGTAAATATTTAATTAAAGTATCAAATCAGTTATCATGCAGTTTGTTATTGTTATTATGCAAGTATAACTCCCTATTCGTGACATTATGTAATTTATTATTGTCTGGCAGTCCAGTTGTTTCAGGTTGAATAAATGTTTGGACTTGTAAAGAAAGTCAACAGTCTGGAAACACATACGTTTGTGACAATTTATGAATACTTAGCTTTATTGATCTATACAAGCTGGGCACTATACAAAGAGTTTTCATATACAACTTTTTTCAGTAGAAGTAGCTACTTTATATATTCTTAACAGTCATTACTATAAAACAGGATACATAGCGCTTCGTAACTTACACATCCACTTAAAAACACATTCGCATATACTATACATATCCCTACAATGTAAACAATTATTGGGAGAAGCTGTAAAACAGTTTAGGAAATTATTCCATCACGAAGACATAAAGTCCTCCTCCTCGTATTAAAAAATTAACAGAAAGTTTAACAGATACAGATTAGCTACCATCTTATCTTCCCTTCTAAAAGTTCCAGGAATTCTTCCTTATATCGCTTCATTGAAATAATTCTATTGGGACAATTCCCACTTTTAATGTCTGACTTCAAATGGATAAAAGACTTAAAAATACGCTTAGTTGGCGGATAGAAACTGATATAGAGATAAAACCCAGGAATAATGATTTTTGTCCAGATGTAGACATGACTCCTTATGGTGACTAAATTTTTGCGTTAACTTTTAAGATGTTTGCCGAAGGGGATCCAATGATTCTAATGGAAAGTCATCGTTATGAATTCCACGGCTAAAGCCAAGTTTCATTTCTTCAATCTTTTTATCCAAGATTTGAAGTGCGTTGTCAATGTTTTGGGGCTGAGCTTTTACGTTGAAAGCATTGTTCAGATTATTTTGGAAGGTGAAATTACCAGCACTCCCTCCTTCCCCATTTGCGAACAACCCAGTTAAATTGCTGTAGTTTTTGGGAGAGTTGTTACTGCTTGAGCTTACTGAACCGCTGTTCATGTCATTAATGTTGAACGAGTTGTTCATTCCGTTGAGTGCACTTGTGTTGTTGGCAAATGGGCTGGGGTTACTTAAGCCATTCATTTGAGTTGAAAATCCATTGGAAAATGCGTTGTTTGCAGTATTGTTAGCTGCAACAGAACCATTGACATTTCCGTTACTTTTGGAGAAGTTTGGCATTCCAAATGGATCCGGAGATGTGAAGAATGGGTCCGATCCAAAAATGTCAGTTGAAGAACCGTTTGTATTTCCATTTCCGTTAACATGAAGATTTTCAGTTTTCTTTCCCTTGGGTGGAGGGGAAACTATATGAAACAAATGAAATGTTGTTAACATTTTTAATCAAACTGGCACTTATATTACATATATGGAAAACTGAATAATGAATGACTTTGCATACTTCGTGGTGGTGCTTCGATTCCGTCTGGCGCACCTCGAGGTTTTGTATCCGTCTCATTTTCAAAAAGAATTCCTTCTACATGCTTTGACTCCTGTGCTTTCTTCTCTATTTCATTTGCAGTTTTTGTAAAATCCCTGTAAGATAGAGGATATAAAACAGAATGAGCGATTGTTCATAATACGCCCAGGAAGGAAGGGCGATCATCAGGCAGTCTCTATAGCTCATGTCATAAATGAAACTTACGCAAATATGTCGTTTGCAACGTTGTTAGTAGGTCCTCTCGGTGGGACCGGCGGACAAATCAACATGTCGGCTGCAACGTTATCTTGCGATGAGCTGGTTGAGCTTGTAATTGACTTCCCATCAGAGTTACATGAAGAGGAGCCTAGTTTAGCTCTCAGTTCCGAATTTTCATTTTCTAATTCTGCAATTCTCTTCTGTAATACCATGAGTTCTCGTTTCAACTCCATTTCTCTTCCTGATGACTCCAGAAAACGTCTATAAGCAAGGTCAAACGCTTGACCAATTGTCAGAGTTATCTCTTCCGCCTTTAAACAAAGAAAAATATTCAATTTCATTACAATGCCATGTTATGTAACTACATTAAATACCAATAAGATTTGTCAAGCATCATCATGTGTCCAATATACACTTCATTAGTATAAGAGAAGAAGAAAATCTTCACAATTTCATGACCTCGCATTCAAATGCGGTTTCCTAAATACGGATTCGCGCATTAGTTTATCAGTCATAATTATGAGCATTATATCCTTCACTCCTTTCAAGCATTAAAACGGAAATGTCGAAGGACCAACTAAATCCATCCAAACAGCGATAAAATATTTTACTGTTTTAAAAATTTGCCGTCCACGTCCCAATAATGTCGTTTTCGACATAAATGACTGATTACTCTGTGCCGAAGTTCATATTTTTTACGACCATTTCATGCAATGAATTTGCTACACAGAATGGCATCGTGTAATACTGCCGTCAGTCATGACTAAAAGTGCCATTTTATTCCAACGGCACACATCATATCTCAACTCGAAAATCCTTGGCCCCGTTCATTCCTTGCAGTGCAACGACACACACATTTGTAGAGTGAAGTAGCATCCAAACGCCATGATATGCTGCATTTGCAATTGACTGTGACTACTGAACTAATGGTGAGGGTTGTGTTAGACTTTTCCTAAAATTGGCTTAATTGTTGTTTGATTATTAGGAGGAAACGACATGGTGGCCAATGTTATCATCTATCTTTTTTGTGCATAATACTCAATGACCCACCAACAAAAAACAGTCATTACATTGCCATTACACCCCAGAGCAAACTTGAATGATGAATGTATGACACTTCACGGAATCATTATGATATTAATTTTTACAAAATATTTATTTTTGTGGTTTTAGACACGACATTGCAATAAAACATTCAGAGAAACCAACCCAGCAGAGGTTCATTCGCATTCTCATGTTTCAAAATGGATTTAGCCATAATTAGCGTAAATCTTTAATTAATAGTCCCCACATTTAAATGTACCTTCCTTCATGTTTAGGAGATTTGACAATGATAAGAAAATGACTCCAATGAAAGCTGAAACCGAATTTCAAGTTGGCAAACAAAACTGCAATTATGGTTTTTACTCATATTACAACACAGTCGATGACGCTTACTCATCAAAATTATGATTATGACTGTTATTTGCGGTGTTTGTATTCATGATAAAATATATTTTGTTGGGATCGGGTTATGGCTCACCGACCTCACCGCAAAGATTGTGTAAATGTTTCATGTGGAGTTTCTTGTGGTGTGGTAATACTGAGCTGATGAGGGACTGATAATGGGTCGACTACCCGCGTGTTAGGCACATGATGTTGTTAATGTAATATACTATAAAACATTAGATTCATTTCCAGTTTACTAGAAAGTTGTTATTCAAGAATTGTGATCATTCTTGCACTTTATCGCTCGACCATGACAGTACCATGATGTAAGATGAATCATTATTTGTTAAGTAGTAGATTGCCTGGAAATGAATTCATATTTATTCTGGAGGATATCCGGATCACTGATTGTTTTAATTGTGCATAAACGCTGCAGCAAAAATTCCTTCAAGGACATACAATTCGCTAGACCGGAAACAGGGAATTGCTTTGGTTTGTAAAAATTGGACTGCCTTACTCACTTTCAGATAACACATTCATCAGAGCATACCCCTTGACTTAAACACATATACACAACACATACTTTATAGGATGTATGATGCACTGGAGCATGGATGTTGGAATTAAATTATCGCTTTTAATTTCTTAGCACATACAAACGTACACTTACCAACTTTTCTGACGAGAAAACAAAACATCTATGAACTTCTCCATCCTTGGCAATAAAAGAAAAGAATTTCTTCTCTGCTTTATCATCAGCACAGTAAGAAATTTGATGAAGGGGAAACTGATGAAGAACTTTCTTCCCCTTCGGTTCCTGAACAGCTACCCCATCAATGGATATCGTGACTTCAGCCTGAAATGCACAAATTTTCATATAAGATAATCTGATCATGAAGAAATAACCGGAATTCTACATATATTTAATTCGCTAAATGACATGAATAAAAAATATTGTTGAAAATTAAAAGCATTTTGATATTTAACAAAGTATATTTACCTTGGGAGTTTTACCTCCTTCAGCACGACGGATTTCTTCATCTAGTTTCAGCTTACGGATACAGTCTTTTACAACGTCAATTCCCTTTGGTTGCTCTGCCTCTGTCACGCCCAGGAACTGCAATTACATAAAACGAGTCAAAGGTAAGTAAACATTTGTAATAATAATCCATTGACTCACGTCGTAATGATTTGATTATATGTCTGATTTTCATTATTGTGGTTCCGTTTGATTGTGGCATATATATTGACAATAATAGAAAACTTTTAGGGTGCTAATACTTCCTTGATTCTTATGTTTAATTTCAAATCTAGATTTTGTATTTAGTACAAGCATAATACAACCTTTACATGGTTTACCTTCCAGGTTATATGACTGGCAAAGTGTATTAAAAAGAAGATTCAATATTGAAATTATAAGTGGAACACTTATCACCTAAAGTATTACGGAAGGATGCGGAAAAAATCAATTCAATCTACGTTGGGATTTTTCGTTATGCCCACCAGGTCCCATATAAAAACCAACATGAATGATACACTATAACCTGTGGGTGTTTGAATTCATTCTTTTTACAAATATGGAAAATAAACACAAGATATATTGAACATATATCGTTCTGTAATAACCCGTACTCTCTACACTCATTAAAGACACTCATAAAAACGTGGGTTGCATTCATGTAAATTTTCTCATAGATCTAGCAATGTTGTGCTACAAGAAATGAGTATGAACTATTTGCATAAATGATAATACCCACCTTTCGTTTACATTGCACATTACATGGCATTATTACATGTATTGTTTCACTTATGGCAAAGGAAAGAGGAAAAAATTAACAAACTCAAATGCAATGTTGGTGGTAAATAAGTGACGATGGGTAAGGCAGATGAACTCTGCCAACTCCGCCTTAAAGATAATGAGAATTCCGGTATACTAGCGGTAAGATAATAGAGGCAGAAGGAAAAATTGCACTTGAGGTTTTCTCATGCGTTGACATCATTAAATTCAAGTCTTTGTGCTGGTGCTACCGACCAAACAATGTGACTCTTGAGCAGAAAATTGAAGCCCTGTATATTAGAATATTTTACACAGTTCATATACTTTTCAATTTCATATTCGTATATTATGACAAACAATAAGGGCACGCATGACGTGACTGTGTCACCATTACTATTATCATCGAATGCTCAATAACCATGATCAGCATTTTTATTTCAAAAAGTTCACAAGTTGCAGCTTGCATTATTCTGCATCCAAAAGTGGCAATAAAGCGTTTATCACATTGGCACGACATGCTATTATTGTTATTAGATATTAAGCAACATTTAACTCTGCGGTTACATGGATTACCTCATCCGCATAGTGCTGGTGCACCAAAGATTATGCATTCGTGTAAAATTATATGCTCATATAATATGTAAATCAGAATCTGAACTCCACTTCTTGGTCTTACATCAACAAACCCCAAAATATATGGATCAAAGCATCCAAACATATATTGTTTTGTTTTATTTTTGCCTTGTTGTATTGTATCACATCATCCATCCGTATCAAATGAATGCACGTGACATGAAGATTCAGTTATTCACTATGATGACTTTTGAGGAGAGAAACTACCCCATTACACCACTTCCTTATTAAAGAGGTTTTTCGACGCTGGCTCCAACATTTCAAACGTGTACAAAACTCATGAAATCATGACCGCCCAACGATGAGGTACGATTGAACAATGATGAAATAACAGCAGAGTGTTCTTCTTCCCATTCTAATGCCTTGAATTTTTAACCTATCCGAGAATAATGAGAATTTCATGCTGAAACTGTGTCATGCACCGTGTCAGTCATCATCTTGCTTGATTTTTCATTTGGGACACTTTATGTTTTTACTGAAACAGGGAACTAGAAGCTGCTTGGATTTTGTTGATTTCAGTTACATTTTAAGCTGCACATAAATTATGCCAAAGCTGACATTTATGAATTTTCTATAAATACTATGATTGCGATCAAACCTGATTATTTTTTTTTGCTATACTTGCGAATTCAAGTACTCTCTCCAAATGCTTATCTTGAGCTGAAAGGGAACAATGTACCTAATTCTTGTCAAAAAACGAGACCATTTAGCATTTACCATTATCATCGCCAATCGCTCCAATTCCAATGCCTTATTCATGAACAAAGATCACGAAACGTTCAACATCAAGGTAAATTTTTTATTGAATACGCCAAAACTGCATACATGCAGTTTGTAAAGTTTCAATCGACTGAAGAACTATATCTGCTTTTGCATATACAACCTTTAGCTTACATTTTATGCAGGGAATAAATACATATACATATAAACATCACTCCTTAACTATTATTTTTTTCTATACATTCCTTTTCAAATGCAATTTCGCTTACTCATTTTATAGCCACTTTTTTCCTTTAATTGCATTAGAGAATATAGGAGGAACTCATTTTACTTTTGAGTATTAAGGCGCAGTGTAGTGGCAAAGCAGGAGGATAGGATGATGATGGTGGGATGATACCGCTGCAAAT
>JAQGAP010003460.1:0-12364 GCA_034697805.1 Orchesella bifasciata | reverse complement strand
ATCATTACTGGCATAGGCATGGTTCTATTCCAGACACTCATATCAGGTCGTTTTCATATTCCTGCTGGACCTTCTCGTATGAGATTCTAAATTATAAACAACATTTTAATGGTTGTCCATCAATTAGTTACTCCCAATATGTTAAAAAGTATTTCTGCGTCAATGTTTTCAGCGCATTCACGTTTTGAGCTAGTTTACTTCCATAAGCATGCCATGTCATCCGTCATCTTAAACATTATTAAATTTTGTCATCAGAGTAGTCTCTCATAAACCGCTTCATCTTCTTGCATTGAAAACAGTTTTTGAAACTACTCTGAAGTGGCTGTTGCAACACCCTGAAAACGCAAGCTGTGTTTATTCACCAATTGCAAAAATATACATTGGTCTTGCCACTTGCAAAACAAGAAATACATGTGCAACTTGACCACGTAGAATCAGTATAAGCATAAAAAACATCAGAAGAACCAGCTCGACTGCTGCTTGCCTGAATAAATATACATGTTTACGGCTTTCTTTCATGCCCAACTCTCCTTTAGTTCTAGTTTAGTCTTACTTTGCAGCAACAAAGTACAGTCTACAAATGAAAATGGAATTTAATACTTAACGTAAAAGCAGACCAGCTCTACAAACCATTGTATGTTTATCACAACGTACGCAAGCATTCTCATGATCATGTCATAATGGGTATATCTTTATGAATCAGTTAAAATTTTAACTACGCATAACGCATATAAACGTGGCACTTTCTAATACTTTTATGTTGTTATGAATGTTAACGTTACAGCAATATTGAATTCCCCGTTATTATTAACAAATTGTAATTTGCAGCAAAGATTTCCATCAATAGTAGTGCCCATGTAGGTGATTGACATTATAGTTGATATTATCATGAATGTTTTTGACATGGCGTCTCTTATATTGTCATGCAATGTGGTAAGAAAACATTTCAAATTACTCATCACGAAAATATATAATTTGCTTGCAAGCATATTTATTTCATAACCGATAGGAATTGTGGAATCGTAAATCCAAGTTGAATTTGCAGTACTAAAAATATCAGACAAGGAATCAATATTTAATAGCCAAATTATTACGTGAACCAATAAATTCACACAACACCACAAGTAGGTGCTTGAATTTATCAAAAGACCTCAACAATTTTGTACATTTAAAACACCTTTTATGTTTGTTACATGTAAAATTTTCTATTGCCAAAATTTTTGGCATTAATATATCGTAAATAATGAATTGGAATCAAAATCAGATCAGCCTTCCATAACTACCGTATTCTACTAAATGGCCTTCCTTGTTTACAAAATTAATATAAATGCGACAATTTACTTATCATATCGTTTACCAATTTACCATACCTTTGGTATTGGAATTTGATAGTAAGCTAAAAACCTTCCACAACTTAATTTTCCCCGAAACGGCGTTTTACAATATCGCAATTACATACCGAAACAGTTTATCAACACCAGTATTTGTTCTGTCGAACTCATTTCTAGACGGATGCTCAGATTATAATGCTTAATGTTTACAAAAAAACATTTCTGGCGAAAACTTGGAATGTAGATATTCCTTTGCCATACATTTGGCATTGGAATTAATCACTTTGAGCTGCTAATTTACTTCGAAACATCTCGTTATATACGGAATATATTCTGGGTGTTTCAGAGTTGTTTGCAGTAACTAATCGACAATCTGCTTGCAGTTCTTCGACTTTTCTAGTATCTTGAACGAGAAGGAAACAAAATATGGAACAATAGGGTCCAAAATTTAAAAAAAAAACAACAAATGGCGTGCGTGCAAATGTAGAATCTGCAGGTGCTGCTGCTACCACTAATAATGTGGATGAGAAACTGTCAGTAACGAAAGCAAATTGTTTTCTACGTATATCCGAGATACATGGAAATTTGTTGGATGGCGTAAGCGACACGGATTTTCTAGAGGTAGAGGTATTGTTCAGCAGCTTTCCGTCAATTAAAAATTATGACTTTTTTTTAGACGAAACGGAGTTTTCGCATTATCCATTGCATAACATAGACTAAGTTTCTTCACGATTATAATATTAAACTATTAATACTGTTTTGCAAAACTATTGCATTACAGTTCACATTTCTTACGTTACAAATAAAGCTTTCCATCTTTGATTGACTCAAAAACGAAAATAATAGGGACTTTAACTAGCGCATTTAATAACGCACAGCTATCAATGCTACCTACACTACCAATTGAGTTTAAACTCGTAGATAATTGCCACCACCTTGTGACTTTTTCCAATTTTATCAGTACTAACTATCATATCCCTATTTTTCACTTGTGGAAGTAGTTAACTTTTTTATGACTTCGGTTCGGCCGCCGCATTCTCAACGACAGCTTTGATCATTATCGTCACCAGCTCACCGTGACTTCTTCGTTATTCTAAACACAAAATGACAATTTGTTACAATCTGCTTGTTAACTGCAGAAATCGGTTAAGTATTTATGTCAGCGATACTTAAAATTACAAAATAAAATAAATTTCTGATTTTGTAACTCTTACCAAAAATGAACACCAATTTGAGAGCCCAAATTGTTGAGTTCGGCTGACTGGAATTTACAGGATTGTTGTAGTTTGTATTGCTCCCAATGGTGAGCACGTCCGCCAAATTTATGCATTGCTGATGGGTAATGATCCCCACGGATGTTTTCTGTAACGAGAAACAAACAATTAGCAAGAATTCACTATATATATTATATAACGTCTAATGTATTGCAATTTTATGTAAATACCGATAAATTCCGATCACATAATAATTAAAAACTGAGCGACAACTGAATATTGAAATGTCCAGCTAGTTATTATGAATAACTAGCTGGACATTTGTGATGACCTATCACAAAAATCACTTCAGTCAACAAAATTTCAACGAACAAAAATAATGATACACAGAAAGGATGGGGAATGAAATGCAGTCAAAATATTAGCCAGCTGAGTAGAAGGTTTGCTTGTGTGTGATATAAAACAGTCTTCTCTACTGCAACTGTATGATCTATCAGGCTTAATATTCACTTTAACAAAAATGATACCACAGAAAAATATATACTTCTTACGCATATGGTAGAAAAATGTACAAAATGCAAAAATAGCAGCAATGCTCGTGATCGTAATGCTATAGCAAAAGCCTGCTACGGACACCAATACTCTTTTGCTACCTTCCTGTAAGCCAACCCAAAGCAAGGCATGAGTGCATTTGCAGTGCTACAGTTTGTATATGACACAGTAGTTTCATTTTTCTGGTGCCGATCACCATCAAAGTAGTTGACACAAACATATTAGGTGCAAACCTTCAATGCCGTACTTTTGGCTTCCTACAACACATGCCTTTTTTTCTCTCATGATTTTGGTTGAAAGAACCCTGCCTCTTTTCTTTTATATTGCCATAAACCCTCGGAAAACGATCCAACATTTTTCATTTCTGAAAATGACTTTCTTAGATTTTCACATAGAATACAACTAGCAGGTCCCTTTGCTACCCTTTACCTTAACCTCCAATAGAAATACTTGATGTCGTTAGGATTCTAATTCAACTAAATGACAAACCTTGCAAGTTCCTTGGGAGACTATACGCTATCGACAATAATGACTGAATTTGAATGAGATACCAGCTCCACAAACAACAGGAACGAGACAAAGTTCCGATGTTCTAACAAATTTTCGGTGACATATTCCAAGCAAATTGCTTTTTCAAACGCGAGATAATACTGTATATTTTCAAAGCCAAGACAGTTAGGTAAAAATTTCGATTCAATAAGATGAAAATACGATTTTGTGGTGAACATACACAAATGAGCTTTTGCAAACGGGGGTTAATAGTCTAAATTTCCGTTAAAACTATATTTTTAACTTGGTCTTTAACTTTAACAATGTTACAATTATTATGGCGAAAGCAAGTAGTCTCTGGTGACACTGGCTGCGAGAGTACACGTTTGACAGCAAATTGCATAATATACATGTTCATGGCTTTTGTCGATCTCAACTCTCCTTCAGCTCTAGCTATGCTATTGCTACACAGCAACAAATATGAAGTGAATGTGGAGAGAGAGAGATAAAATGGTAGTGAGTGTAAAAATAGTGAGTATAGAAGTGAGAGTAAGCTTATGAGTAGTTCCTACAAACCAGAGTGTGCTTACTTCAACTATTATGTACGCTGGGATATTCATGACACATTCTGTTGCGTATGGTATTATAAATCTTTGTTAGAACTATGTCAGATTAGTTTAAAAGACTAGTTTTTAAATTTTTTGGATTTGAATTTTACAACAATCATTTTCTGACAGCATTTTCAATCAGGTTGTCTATCAACAATGGTCACGGAAGTGGTTTAAATCATATTACTATATTTTTTTTTTGACATAATGAATATTTATTCAGATGTAATACCATTCTTATAGCTAAAATAATTCATTGGTAAACTATCTAATTTGCTTCCATATTTATTTCATAACGTTTGGGAATTACCAAATTCTAAATTTAAGTTTTATTTGAAGTACAGAAGCTATTAGAAGACCCCTCCAAATTTGATCATCAAACCATTCCATGGAGAAATATTTCAAAAGATCGCCAAACATTTAGTCCATTTAAATTACGTTTTCCGCTTGATACATCTAGGATCACGTATATCGTGGGCAATTACTTGCGATCTAAATTATTACCAGAGTTTACTGACAAAATATGGAATACATACAAACTACAAAACAAACTTCTACAAACTTCAAAATTATGTGGTCATTTACCATAACTTTGGGATTGAAGCATGGAATTCCATGATGCATAAAAAATTTCCACGCAGCTGAGAAAAATTTGGACGAACTTTGGTTTCAAGTTAAAATCAAGAACTTACAAAGATTTCTACGAAATTTACGAATTTACCATACATTTGGCACTGCAATTGCTTACTGAACTAAAATCTTGCTACATATTCATTGTGAACTAAATTCTTAGTTATTTTTTTTAGAAAACAACACACTTACATATTTTCTGCTTAACAAAAATGATTTATCAGAACTGTATTGTGTTACTATTTGTTCCTTCGTACAAGTCAATTCATTACTAGACGGATATTCAGCTTGCTACGTTTCTTTAAAAATACTAATATACAAAATTAGATTGGAACTTTCCTCCTACCATACGTTTGGCATTGGAATTACTTACAATAATTTGCTAATTACCTAATAAAAATCTCGTTACAAATACATTAAAAGTTCATAATTTTTCACCATATAGTGAATGTTTCAATGAGCCCATTACACTATTTGTTGTAAAAGTATTCTCGTTGACAAAAGTTAGACTTAGTTCAAAATTTACACACTAACAACGCAAGCCAATATATATGACATATTATTGCTTACGTGTACCACAAAATTGAAGTGTATTCACAATGTTTCAGTAAAAGTACAAATGTTTTGCTTTTTCATGAACTACTCACATTAGTAGCATGATAGAATAAAATCTAATCTCTGGTAGGATATTCCGTACTATTATTATCAATAATTTACAGGTAAATGTGTAATAAGCCCTTAATAATTTGGTTGCTGCCTTGAACGATTAGCAAATTCATACGTCGTATTTAAAACATCGCCCGAACACAGAGACGTGTTTGTATATATTTATAAGTTATGTATTTACAATCAAATGCAAAAATATATTTTGACCTGCTATATTGCAACAGTCTTTTTGATAATATGCAGCAATGCTTTTTACGTTACTTCGTTACAAAAAATATCATTCTATCGGTAAAAACATTCAACGTTATTTTAAATTCGCACGAAATTCACCAAGTTTTTCCTTCAACTGAAAATAATATTAGATTTTTTTGACAAAAAAAGCCTTCGCGTTATCCATTGCATAACTGAGACTAAGTTTCATCACGAGAATAAAATTAAAATTTTTTTATACATTTTTGTAGTGAAAAACTATTACTTAATAGTTCACACTAACTATCACTAAATCCACATATAATGCCTTTGAAACACAGTAGGCTCAAAACCGAGTAGATAGGGACTTTAACTAGCGCATTTAATAAAATACCAGTAAAAAGTGCCTGTGCTATTATTTCTCTGTTAGAATTTGTAGGAAGTAGCCACTACCTTGTGACTTCTTCCAGTTACATGAATAATTAATAATGTTTTTACTCCTTTTCACTCCTTTATTTTTATATAGCTAGTTTATATTTTCTAATTTCGTTCAGCCACCACCTTCCCAACAGATAACTTTGATCATCATCATCAGCTGCACTTGATTGTTCTCCTTATATCTGAAAAAAAAAACAAGTTTATAATTTAAAATGTCTTGTACGATTTAGATGTGTCAAAAAAATAATGACGTGAAATAAATACGCGAATTTAGAGCTCACGCCAAACCTAGGATCCAATTCCCATTCCAATTCGAAAGTTCCGAGTGTTCGGTGAGGCTTGCTGGAATTTCCATTATTATTGTACTGCTTCCAACGGGACGCTCAAAAGTTCAATTTATGCATTAATGACGGTGCGACGTATTACCTGTAACGAGAACAACAACAACCAATTCATTGGCAATTATTTATTTTATTAAGATGCAAAAACTGGCTAAATTTATTATGAATTTATTTCGTTAAAACTGTAAACTAAACTGTAAACAGTGAAAGTCCGGGGTCACCTCATGATGAAAAACTGAGTGTTCACTTTTGAAATATCCAGCTAGTTATCACTGAAAACTAGCCGGATATTTGTTATTGCCTATCACAAAAACATCTTCACTCAATAAAATCCCAACGGATATTGAGAGCTTGTCAAAGTAAGAAAATACACAAAAACATGGAAAGGATGGTGAATGAAATACAGTCAAAACACCAGCCTTCTGCGGAGAAGCTTTGCCTGTGTGTAATACAAGGTATAGCTTTAGCTGATGCGACCATATGAAATATCATGCTCACAATGCACTTATATTGGACGATATGACATTGCTCAGAAAGGTATACTTTGTACGCATTTCCTAAAGAAATGTACCTAACGAAATGGTACAAACAATGCTCATGGTAGAAAAGTACACTAAAGCAAAAGCCTTTTATATGCATATCTGCTCTTTCTGTACCTTTCTGAAAGCAAAATCAAAGCACAGCATGAATGGATTTTCTTTGTTACAAACACAACTTTATTTTCCTGGTAAAGATCACGATTACAGTAGTCGACGTAAATATTGTGTACAAAACTTCATCACCATTCTTTTGGCTTTCTGCAAGCCTCTTTCTTTTCTGAAGGATATGGATAGTGAAACCACCACTCTTTAATATTGCCATAAACCCTCGGAATATGACCTCCACTCTTTTTCCTATCTAAAATGTATTTTGTCAGCTTTTCACAAAGAATACAACTACCAAGTCCCTTTGCAACCTTGTACTTTGTCCTCCACTCGAAATACTTTTTATATTCCTCAGGATTCCGATTCAATTCACTGAGAAACTTTGCTAGCTCCTTGGGAGACTGGAAGCTATCCACATTGATGAATGAATTCGGAGGTGCAATCTGCTCATAGTCAGCCCCTCCATAAACCAAAGGAACAAGGCCGAGTTCCAATGTTCTGAAAAATTTCTCTGTTACGTAATCTACGCAAATTGCGTTTTCAAACGCGAGATAAAATTTGTAGTCGTTTGCAATTTTCCCCCAAAATTCAGCTTCTGAGCATTCCATTCCGGGTGGCTTTTTTCCACGGGGACAAATAGGAATGCCACATCTTCCAAAGATGTCAATGGAAAGTCCTTCGTTTCTGAGCTGCTCAACCAAAACCTCCCTTTTAGAATCCGAATCGCAGTTTGAAGCGACACCAGCAACAAGTTTAGATTTGTTGGACAAAAACAATTCCTTGTCAATTTGATTTGTATCATTTTCAGATTTTTCAATGATTCTCCCATATGGATGATACACATCAGAATCCTTTCTGTACGTCATGGTCCAATTAAAAAGCCCAGAAAATGAGTCCAAATCATCCCTACTTTTCATGGGAGACTCTTGTTCCAGCAAAACCCAAATTTGTCTCGATGATCGAATTTTTGGCAAATCAGATCTAGTTGTTTTAAATTTAAAACAATTACAAAAAATTCAAACAAAAGTTTTCATGAGTTCTGTAATTACTTGTCCAAGTCGGCATGCCAAGCATGAAAAATCACAGCGTGAGCTTCTTTAATCCGATTCCTATCAAAGGTAACTTCACAGTTCCGGAAACACTCTTCCACCTGCCGCGTATTGTTTGGAAAAACCCGCATTGTCAATAGTGGATCTCCTCCTCGTTCCTCAAAATACGGGGTCCACATCAATATCAAAGGAGTTATTCTACCATCTTCGACCCAAAAGAGATTTTGACTACCAAAATAGGAAGGTACAGAGCTGTGGAGGGTGTAGATGCACCCTATCAAAAAGAAACACGGTAGAACTACATTGTAAAGGCATCGAAATTTATAAAAATTTAGCTTTCCAGAAAATTTCATTAAAACTACGTGTGAATAAGAAGATAGGTGCGAATGAACAAAATATTTTTTGAGCATGGTGTTTATTTTGTTTGAAGGTAAATACTATCATGCACGACAGATTAGATAAGTAGTAGTATTCGCTCCACCTAAATTTGGTGGTTTATCTTTATATCCAACCTGTGGCTTTATAGGACGTACATTTGGTGTCGGTGGGAAACCTGCAAGTGCAGATTGGAGAACAAACATGTTAAAACGCTACATTTTGTATATTTGCATGAAAACTTGGGTTTATTTACCAAGTAAGTTTTTCAGCTACAGTCATAGCATGAGTGGAATGTTATAAACAATAGAGTAATAAAGTACGCTAAGATGCTAGTATAATAATTGCATGTAAAAACAACATTTCCTATTAAAAAGTTATGAACCATGACATATATAGCACTAAATTTATACAGCGTCAGCTTTAAAAAGGAAAATCCAAAAATTACATAAATCATTTGTAGAGAGCAATTACATTATGCTTTCCAGTTCCGATTGTTCCTGCATAAACTTATCCAATGTAAAGATTTAAACCTTTGCACAATTTGATTGTGTAGTTTTGTAGACCTATTATTCGAATCCTGATTTTGGCATCTACATATTTTCATTCCTTGTCAAATTTACAGTATTTATAGCCTACTTTGTATTTCATCTTTCATAAACATAATTTAAAGGGCGAGATATTACATTATAACTTATTCCCATTGGCTCGTCGGTAGCCATCAGTTTTTGGGGCACTTGAATAGTTCACAGATTTACAGATTACTTTTAAAAATATAATAATTCAATTACTCATTTGTTGAAAAACTTGACGTTTTAATAACGAACTAAAATAGGCTTTAAAAGTTAACAAAAATTGCTTTCTTGACTACGTACTAGAGTCTAAATGTCTAGACAGTAAAAATTATAATGGATATCGTTTTGTGATCTGGGATTTAACCGACATCAATAATTGAATTGAAACTGTGTGATTTCCTTTAGCAACATGTATTTTCTTCATAGGCTGATCTACATGAAATTCTCGCATAATACGAAAATACACTTAATTTTTTTTGTTAAACGTGAGCAGAGAAAATTATTACATTTAATTGACTCCTCATTAAGATTGTGGTTTTGTGTCTGATAACTATAGCAGTATTTTTGTTTGGAATATACTTCTAAATCCATTATCTGGCCGTAGAAAGAGGTAACGGACATATGAATCCAAAACTGGTACATTACATGATTAAATTTTGAATTACAGCATAAATTCTTATCTTGTTACATAATTTTCTACATCAAGTACTTTTCAGTGTAATTCTGCCGTCCGTTTACAGTAAAAGTTTACACTAATTATTATTACGTACTTCTATCAGAACTCTATATAATGCTCTATTAAACATAGCTTCTGAAATATTGAATGTAAGACCATTTTCCTTTCCTTTCATGGCATAGGATTGCGGATATCTTTCACAGATTGGCTCTGCGACTCCCACTGCAATAAAAAATAGTTACTGAATTTCTGTGAATTTTAGAATTACAGAAAAATGTAGTACAATTGTTTTCAGTATTTTTTTACAAACCATCTGCACTCGTTTTACAGATGTCCATAAGGTTTCAAGAAAAGGAGATTCCAGCAAATCGCATTCATCGTGATCCTAGAATTACAAAAAATACAAAGTTCAAATTATTATCGATTCTGCAACACAAAGTCAAACGCAAAAATATATTTAATTTTCTACTTTATCGGCACCATTCCCCTTTAAGTGAGAGGTCCAGACTCCCATTAATATTTACGTCAATTTCCATTGCGTTTTTAACTGATGCAACTTTTAGCAACAATGATTACTTCTGAGCTTCGCACAACTCTCCAAAAACCTTGTTGCGTCTGACATAAAGGTGCAGAGAAATGCATCCAAAAACTGAAATATAACGAGAAAACAAAACAGAAAAAAAACATATCCCACCTGGGTATATACCCTTCTATGCAACTTCACTGAATATAATATGAAAGGAAAATACTCGTGTAGAGTACTCCGTGTAAGGTATATATGATATAAGTAGGCATTTGTACAATACTCAGATTGAAAGGCAAAAGAGCGTACACAAAGAATATGAGCTATTTACGTGAAGATACCAAATGCAGTGTACAACTCACACCACATGTCCAACAAAGACCGAGTAAATGATTATGCTTTATAAATGTTATAGAAAAAAGATATTTATGCATTCAAGTCCAATCGGAATTCGTGATAATTACAGTTTAAACTTTATTTAATATAAATATTTTATTCCATATATAGTACCAAACTTGTACTTTTTCAAACATCTATAATAACAAGTAAAAATACTTTATTCACGACCTATCACAGTATTGTAAATTTGATTATCTATCCTCACATATTTAATACCTCAGTTCTTTGTATCCCCACTTATTATATTTTTACATATAAGCTCATTCATTTTTTTGCGTTCCCTTTCTCATTTTTCTTACTCTTTTTCTTTCTCGGTTGTTTCTTTGTCCCGTCAACTTTCCGTTTCAGGTTTTCAAGATTTTGATAGTATGACCTTGCTCCACCTTTGACAAATTCAGTCTTTTTTGAAACGCCTACCCACTGCATAAGCTCTTCCCAGCCTGGTATATTTTTGAATATTTTAAAATATTTGTGGTCAAGTTCCCCAAGCGACTTATTTTGTTCTTTGGCCAATGTACAGAAAAGGTAGATGATCAGATTAGGGAATTTGACAAGAAAATACTTGGCGTATTTTTTATCAGAAAAAGTGTCATTCTCCCAAAACATGTTTTTATCCCTGTCGTCTATTGGGTTTAGACCTTTATAATGCATATATTTGTCCCGAATGAATTGCACTAGTTTCATTATCAGTTGAGAAGGATAGTTTTTAAAAGCAAAGAGAACTTTTACATCTTCATCGCTTATATTTGAGGTCCAATTATCTGACTGATTTATCCCAGTGTTCCAGCTCTCATAATCTTCATCAATTCTCTGTCTCAGGGAATTCAAATTGGGGTCATCAAAGCAGCGAGCAACGTCCACAAGAAACTCTAGCAACTCCTTCCACTTCCAAAAGAATGGATGGTTAACCACCTGTGTGATGTTTGGTCTGGACTCCGGATCTTTATTCATCATGCACTTGATAGCGTGATTGGCATCGTATGAAGAAGGCTCCAAGGACAAAGGATAGGTTTTTTGGTTGGCAATGTTCTGTGGAATATCTTCCTTGAACTCTTTTGACCTTCTAAAAGGATGGTCTCCCATGGAAAAGGCGACGTGTGCAGTCATTCCTAGGCAAAATATATCTTGTGCCATAAAATGTTTCAGGGAAGCGCCTGTCAAAACTTCTGGTGACATCCAATTCTCTGTAGCATTGTTGCCGTTTGTAAATTCTTGCAAATATGTGCTCTCTCCAAAATTTCCTAGCTTGGCAATCTCTTCTCCAGAACGGTTTTCGCAAATAAAAATATTTGCTGGCGTAATATTACCATGGCCGATTTTGGCAACGTTGTGAAGCCATTGTAAGCCCGTTGCTGCTTCATAAATGAAGTTTGTGAGTTTTTTCCGTTCCATTTCAAAGTTTTTTAGTTTGTTGGACTCTTTCAACAGTTTCAGTTCCATAATTCTTCCTCCCAAATCACAGACCCATTGTTCCATTGCTACATAGTAGATTGGTGCACTTCTCTCGACTCGTTCTGCCCACCAAAATAGTCTCATCAGATTGGTGCTTCCGGCTTCATTAGTTGTGTTGATTTCTTCCCAGTTGTTAAGCTGATTTTGACACACTTTTGGACTCCTTGTCTGAATTTTTTTCAGTGTCACAGGAATTTTTCCGTAGTAACCTTC
>JAQGAP010003459.1:0-12365 GCA_034697805.1 Orchesella bifasciata | reverse complement strand
TGCGATGTGGAGAACTGATTGACCCTCGTGGTTTTTAACGGCGAAGGAGTTTGTATTATTAATTGAATCCAGATACAGGACCGTTTCATGAAGCAATGCAGGAGTTCCCTTTCATGCGACATAGTGCAGAAATGTATTCCCATTCTTGTCAGCAGCATTTGCATTCGAATCATTTTCAATCAGAATTTGCATTAATTTGGGTTGTAAATTATTGTTGCTTGCAGCCAAGTGAAGCGCCGTTTGACCATCGTTGTTCGAAATATTTGTGTTTGCACCATGAGTCACAAGTTCCCAAACAATTTCAAAGGCGTTTGATGAAACATTGGTTGAAAGCACTACTTGATGCAGTGGCGTCCACCCGTCCAAATTCTGGACGTTGACATCACTTCCCAATGAAAGTAGAAGTTTCACCGCTGGCAAGTTTCCATCTAGCGCTCCAACGTGTAGTGCAGTGTCACCGACTCTATTTTTTGTGTTCCATTTCACCCCATAACTTATCAAGGTGGCAAGAAAGGATGCATTTCTTCTATATTGCACTGCTTTGAAGAATGCAGTGTTCCCATCATCGTCAACGGCATTGAAATCAACCTGATGCGCCTTCAAAATGTCCAGTGTCTGGTTGAGAACGGGAAATATCGGAACTGCTTTGTGTAAAATCGTTGCTCCCTTTTCATCAACGACAGTAAGCCACTTTGTGTTGTTAGTTGAGTCCAATCCTTCAATTATATTGTGAAATTCGGTTGTCGTTTGGTTCAACTGCAGCAAAAACTCGTCCAATTTGTTGTTTTCATTCTGATCATTGAGTTGAGAACAGCTTGCTGGATTGATCAAGAATATTGTCGTGCAGAATACGAGTCCCCAAAAATTCATTTTCCTTGATAAACGGTTAGTTTGATTTTGATGATGCAGAGTTGAGCAGAATTGGGATCGCTTGCAAACCTAAAAAACGCAAAGGAACTTATTATTTTCCATGCATCTTAAATACACATATACTACTGGAGTTCATTCTATGTAGTTAAAATTTCCAAAATACGTGGCAAAAAGCAAAAATATGTAGTTAAATATGCGGAAAAATTTGCAAAAAATTAAATATTTTTTGATATTTTTAAAATAAAAAGTTTATCTACATAAATTAACGCTGAATTCAACGTTTTTTATAGAAAGTGCCAGCTTGTGGGTTAATTTTGAAACTTGATGGTCACCTAAACGGACACAAAGTCGTGAAAAAACGAAAAAAAAAACTAACAAGAAATTGCCATAATCAAGAAAAAATTTATACACGTAATATGTAGGAATTTTTAAAATATGAGAAATATGTACATGGGTTGAACAACTCTATAATTCCATTAATTATTAAATTCAATATAAAATCCCTTACCATTTTGAAAATCACAAGCTGTGGTCAAATCCTGTTTAGTAACAATTTTATTGGGTTTCTACGTAAATTTAATTTTCTGGTTATTTTGAGATTTTTAGCTGAAACTTCGTATTGTTTATTTGGTTAAAATGGAGAAAAATTCTACTTCCTTGTTACTTCTGTGTATCTCCAGAAAGCAATTTTAACTGCCGTGATTTGTAAAATCCATATTTCATTATATAAGCTCAATTATAACTAGATTTGCGTCAGAACGTTACTCATCAATACTCATTAGTCTATGGAATACGTTTATATATAAAACTACTTGAATACTGCGTAAGTAAGTGACATGAATCAACGTCAATTTACTTCGTAAATGGAATATTTATGAATAATGTAAAATTATGTTAGCGAGAAAGGTTCTGGAATGAATGAACACGTACCAGACTTCTGACGCTTCTGACATTATCTTAGTAAACAAGTCCAGCTAGGCAATCCCAATTAAAAATATTGTCAAGCTTTTTCCCATGGTTTTCGGTTCATTTATTCCTTCATTCATTTCAGAACCTTATTCGCAATCAGGAGTTTACTACATTAATAAATCTCGCATTTGTGAAGTAAATTGACGCATGTCACTTACATAGTACATAATCTTACGTAAATTTTAATATCTTACACAGACCTCATTCATATCAGGAAAATTCTCTTCTCATCGTGGAAGACACTACGGCTCAATAAATTAATGGATCTCATTGATGAGGTCAAACAAGTATGCAACCAGCTAAAGAGATTGTGAAAACCTTGCAAACAGATATAGTTTTTTTCTTTTTATATGCTTCATCGTGACATTCGTTTTGACGATGACACAACCATAGGTTTTCACGTATGACGTGAACGTCAATTCCGACACTTGACTTAATTCGAATTGAATGGATTGTTTTTGTTCGCAGAAATCAGAGATCGTGAAAGCAGTGCACGATTATTGACCTGAACTTTACAGGAATTTACTTAGAATAATGTCAAATGCCACGATACTCCATACCATGCTTGATCATACGTATACTTCGTCCTACAAATTTGTAGTTGGACATATTTTTTTCAGATTGCATGCATAAAACGATTAATAGAAATGTACGACAGTTCAGCTTAAATTTAAATTATGAGGAAAGCGGAAAGTTTCAATGTTTTCAATACCCATCAATATAGATATCTGAGAACGTCAGCTTGGATTGAAATAATAATATGCTTTAAATCTGGGATTTTTTCTAGTTGTAAATTATGAGAGACTAAAGTGCAGGCCCACAAACAAATTAACGCACACCACATTTCTCGTGCTTGAATGCCTGGAAAGTAATCACATATCAGTAATCACAGTAATTTCGTATCACAATATCATAATAAAATCAGTTTTCAAACATTCGGTTTGAGGTAGAATGGTTAAGGTTTTATAACAAAACTTTTATCATTCAATTTTTACTCATTTAAAAACATCATCATAGTGCTACTTCTGACATCATTGTAATAAACAATTCCAGCTAGTCAGTTCCAATTTTAAAATATTCACCAGCATTTTCCCATTTACGCGGTATATTTTCTTTTATTTCAGAACCTTACTCGCGAAATCATGATCGTGCGTTAACCAATAAATTTTGCATTTACGGAGTAAAACTACGTTGGTTCGTGTCATCTATTTACGCGGTACACAGTCTTACTCAATATTAAATATCTTGAACATACCTCATTTATACCAGGAAAACTTCGCCTGATCGTAGCAAGACTACGGCTAAACGAGATGATTGATCTTATTGATGAAGTCAACTCAGTATGCAGCCGGCCAGAAAGATCATATAATCAACCTATATTGCAAGTTTCATCTCAACATTTTCTTGGGAAATGACGCAACCAGCAGTACCTTCGCCTGATGTCAACTTCTGCTTTTGTCGTAACAGATATAGGAATTGTTTCAGTTCGAGGAAATAATACCATGTGAATCCCGACGTTTGCATTCATCATGACGATGAACACTGACCGATATACCAAAAATTTAAAAAAAACATGAGCTTTCTGCCAATGAACCAACAATTTATTTAGAAAAATATTAAATGAGGCGGTAAAAAGATACAATCGTTGTTCATTCGTTTTTCATTCCCTGCAAATTTTTGCCAAAAAAATTTAGTCACCATCAAGAACAAAAGGCAATGGGATATATGAGAAAAAAACATTACTCTTGATAAATATTGATGAGGTTTCTTAACGAGGCATTTAAGTCTCCTTCACTGAATATTATCAAAGGATTTAATCAGTCTGAAAATCAATTCCAAAATATAAAAATTGCTTCTCTTCTAGTTCTTTCCCAAGAACTTCATCGGTGCTGATTTTGTGCGTAATTAATAAACATATATTCTGACATTTTTGTACAAGTAACAAAATTCTTTGAAAACAGGTTTACTCTTTGTATTCATCACAATGAGTGAATCTGTTGATCAGAAAAAAGCTGCGCAAATATTTGCCCGGTACACTAGAGCATTCGCAAGAGGTTTGATAGATTTACGATGAGGTAATCAGTTACTGTGAAGGCAACTAATTAAGTCATTAAAAAATACTTGAGCACGAAACCGCTTTGATTTCTTATTTATAATTCTTTGTGCAAAACTTTATGCCTTCTAACCAAATACAAATTCATGCATTAGCTGGCAAGAGCAAAAACATGTGAAATATAAAACATGAGTTCAGCCCAGACACATAACCATAATATTGTTTAGGCGAATAAATCCAATGTTTTACATATTAATGCTTACTTTATCAATCCGTAGTTGTCTTTAACTCTCACACAACTCTACATTTCCTTGAGCAACAAGCAGCTTGAAGAAACTTGTGAGTAATAATGTACATGTCATTATTTCACAAATTATGTTTTTAAAAATGTTTTTGTATCAACTCGTACCATGGTACAATTTTAACTAAATATCTGCTGAAAATACAGTCAGTAAAACATAAATCCAGGATGGTTTGTCCAGGTGCTGCTGCAAAGGAGCAAAAAAATTGTACAGTCTGGTACGAAATGGTGTGTGGTAATGGGTACAGCCCACGTGCATGCAAAACAGAATCTTTGTCTCTCGTACCTTCATAAGCAAAACCAAGCCACTCATTTTTCAGTGAAACGATAAAGATGAAGGAATAATGCAGTTTATAAAAATAGAAGTTTGTTGTTTTATTTGTGTAATTCACATATATGATAAAAACTTCTTAGATCCTTTATAAGTTACGTAATTTTTCTGTACGTTGTAGCAAATGACGTGGACCTATACCAGTCATACGTGATGTGGGCACCTAATAATTAGTCGTCAATGTAACAGTAAACGATAACTTGAAAATATTATTTTTAATCAAAGTCTTGCTAGAAAAGTTGTACTCAAAAATTGAAATGCAAATGGGTCAAAATGTCAATATTATTTCTACCTTTTAGCTGTTGACGCATCCAAATGATGCTCATAGTTTTGGACTCGCGCTTCAACAAAGAGCAGGTCATTTTACGCTTGACGCTTCCAAGCTTTGACATCACGAATTCCAGGGATATGTAGATGGTTATATATACGAAAAACCTGCATTATGTGATTATCATTATTCATTAGAAAACAACATCACACACATTTAATGCAAACTGTAGTAGTCTTGAGATTGAGATACAATGTTTCACGAAAGTCTATTGGTATGTTGATTCTTGAGAGCAGGAGCAGGAATGACTGAAGCTCATCAAGATTTCGTTGTATTAATTTTATTAACTTGTAATAAGGTTGGAAGTTCATTACTTTGCTTCTGTCTGCCCATCAATAGAAAAGGGATGAATGGACTGCGGATGGGAATAAAAATGCATCTAAGTTTAAGTCAAAGCAGTTACAACAAAATCCATTATAGCAGTTTTTTTAGCTAATTCAATAAGCTTCAAAATTTAGTAACGAGAAAACAAATTGGAACATTATTGACCTCGTGGCGGATCTTTTTCTTCGGGCTTCTCATGAGGTTCGCACCGGAAGACTTCGCAACTTTCGATGAAGTTATCTCCTAGTGACTTTTGAATTCGCGAATGGTCTTGGGCTCTAGCGGTAAGCTACAACAAGTGGAGTTTACACAGTACCCAGATTTTTTTGAATGGACTTAGGTGGAGGACGCTGGGTGGGTTCTCGTGTTTCTCCACGAAAGACACATTTTCCCGTAAAAATGTCGGTACGGTACGTATTTTGATAATTAATAGGAGCCAAATCGCGTCAGTAGACGACTTGAGTCATTGAATGGTGCTCCTGGATGTAGGAAATCAGAATCTTCTTCAAACATTGCTCCAAGTAAATTTTTGCGGTCATGGTGCCCCGAGATATGAAGGGCTTCAAAAAGCTCCCAAATTGGACCATATCTTCCAAAGTAGGTATTTCTTCGGAAATTTGGACAAACCTTTTAATTTCTTCGCTGCAGCCTCTAGTTAAGGGTCTGCGCTGTCAAAATAGTGCCAAGCTGGGGTCCGGAAAGCGTCTTGGATGACGTACGCTTCATTGTTTATTAGGCCAATTTTTCGTTGCAATTTTTTGCATAGCAATGGCTCGCGATCTTCATAGGTCTCCTTCTGTGAACTTTTTCATTGAGAGGTCCTCTTTTTTGTTCTGGCACGAATCCCCAGTTTCTGAACTTTAATATGCTTCAAAGTTTCTTCATCAAATTTGAGTTTCTTTGCCGCTAGGCTGCTGGAAGTTGAGGGATGGCGCTGATAGTAGAGCGTGACGGCCAATATATTCTTCGGTGCCTTTATCTTGGGGGTACAACAACTCTGGACCTTAATTTTATGTCGACCGGATTCAGCAGCCTTTTTTACCCATCTGCTGATTGTATCATATTTGAAACCCTCTGTTTTGAAGAACAGCCATGTCTTGTTCTTGTCAACTTTGAACTCGTTTTCGTACTTCCAAAAAACGCAGGTGGTGAGCTCCACACCTACCGGTCTTTTTAACTGCACCCCAACCATTTTCGAAAATTTACAATTACAATTTGTTCACAATAAAAAGTTGTATCGACTACATATAGAAGCAGCTTCAATGCGCGCACCCGTTGATAAGCATTAACAAAGCAAAGTACATCCGCAGTCCATTCATCCCTACTCTATGTAAGTGTCTTGATGTGTGACCTTGATTTACTTTTTCTTAACTTGATGATACGGGGTTATATTCAGGTTTAGTTTCCCATTAAACCAAAGTATGCTTTTTGTTCTCAATATGAATCACAATGCACAAACTTGATATTGATGTTCATGGAAAAATAGCGCAACACAAAAATTTTTGTGGAATGCACTCGAGCGTTTGCAGGAGGCTTGTACAATCAAACAAATTGGATTTATGATCAGGTTATAAAGAAACTAAGCAATAAATTCATTTAAAAATGCTTGAACACGAAAATCCAACAGCCGGCGAAGGGGATTCAGGAGGGCCTGCAATTTGCAGGGGAAAAGACGGATACGCTGTACTCTGCGGGGTAACATCATTTGGAGGTAAAATCAGATTTCATCATTTTTTCATGAATTTAAAAATGAGGCATTATCTGAAGAACTATTTTTAAACAGGGGAAAGCGACACAGCATGCTATTACAAAGGAGGTAGTCTCTGCCCACCAAGTGTCTACGCGGAGGTTGACTACTTCCGGGATTGGATTATGGAGAATGCTGGAAAGCAGGACCCGAAAACGTTTTACAAAGTAAAATTGTACGGGGAGCCAGCACCAGCCAGCAGAGCAGCACATCAAGTTCATATCACCTCGGATGGAGGAAAAACATGTGGAGGAACTCTAATTGCCCCTGATACGGTGGTTACTGCTGCACAATGCGTGGCACCAGGTCACGGGCGACCTAAAAGCTTATCCTGGAATTAAGATCAACTCCGGTGGGAAACGTGTTCGAGTGAAAAGCATAAACATTCTTCAAGGTTTTCAGCGGACGGCTAAGAGGTTGCCGGATGGAGGCCGGAGAGAGAAAAGGATGATAAGCTCTTATCAGCCTCATGTTCTGAAGCACATGGTTCTCAGCACGGATCGATATTTTAAAAATGACCTGGCAGTTCTCAAGCTCGATGAAAAACTCGACGTGGATATTGGAAAGTTGCCAAGGCTTCCGAATTTGAAAGACAAGCCTTCAACCCCCGCATATGAGCTCTCGTTTCCAAGGAACACGAGCAGAGGCTCGGAGTTGATGCAAAGGGAATTCAACATTTTGGAGCGGGAAGAGTGTGTAAGACGGATAAACCGGATGCACAAAGTAGGACTCAAGGTAAAGGTTGATGAGAATATTCTTTGCGCCGTTGAGAAATATTCCGGAGGCTCCACCTGCGACAGGGAGTTAGGTGGTGCGCTGCTCTGTACTGGAAAAAATGGGAAGGAAACGCTTTGTGGCGTGCATATTCTGAGACTTTGCCAGTGGTCTGTTCCCATTTTTTGTTTGCATTTTTGGATGTGAGGAAGCACTTGGACTGGATTAAAAAAGCAAAAACATCCCAGTTAAAGGACGCAATTATTCCGGAATACCCTGAAAAAGATAGTCAGGAAGCTCCTGAGGAAGAACCGTCTGAGGATGATGAATGGCAACCTGAGATCGGGATTCAAATAGAGTAGAGTGTCCTGGATAAGCTATGATTTTTTTAAATAAAAATTTATGGCTTTTGATGGCTTTCTAACCAGATTTTTGAATACTCAATCTATTTTTTTCAAAATCATTTTCCAACTGTAGTTCACTTAAAAATTCGGATGGAAATTATCATGTTTTGATGATGTAACAAAAAAAAAACTTTATTGTGCATACACCGTAATTGAGCCAAAGTTTAATTGAAATGTAAGTGAATTATTGAATGTTGAACATTATTTTTCTACATGCAAATAATGTGATTTTAAGAATCTTTCAGAAAGCATATTTACTCATAACTCATAACCAACACCATCCCTAGCAGCTTTTAATGAACTCGCCATCAGCTATGCATTCATAATGAGAAGAAAAACTGGTCATAGTAAGACAACGGTGGTAATGTCACCTACCCAGACGTCACCTACCCTAACTTTTTAGGATATGTCACCTACCAAATATTATGTAACCTACTCATACATATGTCACCTACCAAAAACCTATCCCCGTCATATGCATTTCAGGCGCAGAACTCAAATAAACCTAGACCCCAACATAAAACGTGCTCTTTACTCCAGAGAAGGACATAAACCTTTAAATGAATTTGCAAACAAAAAATTTCTTGCAAACCCAACAGTTAAGGTAGTAGGTCACCGTTTACTCTAAAACGTTGTCGTAAATTTGTCGTGTTTATTTTAAAAAGCTACATTTTGCTTTCTGTACTACAAAAGCTCGTGTAAAAGGATCTGCGCCAACCGGTGCACGTCCAACTTTAGGAAGGAGACCTCCACTAAACGGCTGCTTTCTCAACTTTTGGAAGCAAATATCCGCCAACTAAGGCTCGTCCAACTTTTGGAAGGAGACCTCCACTAATCGGCGCTCCTCCAGCTTTTGGAAAGGAGACCTCCACGAATCGGCGCTCCTCGAAGTTGTGGAAAAAGACCTCCGCTAAACGGCGCTCTATCAGCTTTTGGAAGCAAATATCCGCCAACCGGCTCGTCTTGTTTTTGAAAGCGTTAAATTATGGATACTTGTGGTGGCTGTAAACAGGCGTTATTGGGCAATATCTTCAGGGTGATGTCTGAAACTTGCGTTTCGCACTGGTTTCACCAAGGATGTGCAAATTTTCCGGACAGTGCTTCGCTCTACATTTGTCCTCTGTGTAACGGCATGAGTCGTTACATAGAAAAAGCTGCTACAGTCTCTCTTCTGGCTTTTGGAATATGGAACCCCACTCCAATTCAAGATCGTAACGGCGGCATATTCTTCGTGGATGTTGAAGGAAACCAGAGTCATCATGTTGTCAAATACGAAGGAGAAGAAATTTCTAGCCCTTATATAATCAGCAAAGCTGAATTTCATGAAGAACCAAAAGATTGGAGTGTCAACAGTTCAACTCCCACAACTTTTGATCAAGATGTTAACATACCTTTGGTTGAAGTTAAGGACGCTTTGGATATGGTTGCTGATGACGAAACAAATGGGTCTTCTGATTCTTTTTCTGCAGAAGATCATTTGGGGGAATTTGCTGACGAAGCCATTGACAGAGATCAGGAAAGAGAAATGGAGGACCCTGTTGGCGAGGCGCTTGTTGAGGTTCAGAACCAAGCATTGGTAATGCCTGCTGAGGAGCCTCTTGAGGGGGCTGTGGAAGACGAAAATTTGGAGAGGGTTGTTGACAATCCAGTTGAAATTGGAAGAGTAGTTAATCAATTTTCATGTGATATCTATGATATGGTTTATAACAACAGAATGGGTAAATACAGATGCATGCAACGTCACCTCAATCCAGCAAAATCCTTTGTTTGTAAAGAATGCGGTTGGAGTTTTGACAGACCTGACAATCTTTCTACCCACATGAAACGAAAACATTGATATTCTCGTTATCTTATACAAAAATCGTGCGCACTGGATTATCCTCTCTTAAATAGTTAAATTTGTTGCAAGTGTTGGCTAGTTTTGCTATTTTTCACGGAATTAATAAATCATATATCTAAGTTATTGTTTTAAAGCGTATTTGTCATTAACATATCCCTATTTGTTAGTTTACCCGTCATTTGAACATATACAGCCACTCTGCTTCATTTATACATGTCTTAAACCTTGGAATGCAAAATCAGCAGCCACATGATTACTTCATTAATTGCACCTTTCACAAACATTATTATCTTGGCTATTCTCGTCCGTTTCCGCCACTCAAAACAAAACCAGATACGCTGTCTTCACACGCACACTGCAACGAAAACTTCTATTGTCTGCCATACTTCAATTTGATGTTTTTTTGAATGAATTTAAACGAATGAAAGAATTTTGAATGTCTCAATTTCCAAACAATTTTCATGCTACATACTCACAATTTTGTGCTCTTTTCCCTCCTATAATTTGTGGGTCATTTTTATGCACAGGGTATCTTGTACAGCCCAAGATTTGCAAAAAAAAACGGCAAAAACTAGGGCTTTTTGGACTGAAGTTCATATTGACAAAAATTGTAGCCCGCATTTTCTCCGACCAAATATAGGCTGTAGTCAACATACTTTTGGACAGTGACTCTCCATATGTATAGGTATCCTGGGTTTTCCAATATTGAAACACCCATAGTTAGTACAAATGTTGGAATAATTTATCAGTTCTTGGCCTTAAAATAATCCAAATTAAATGGGCTCTCAGATGAATTATGAATCGCTGATATTGGTTTGCTAGATTTTTAAATATTCATAAAAACATTCGAAAAAGTACCTTTTCAGTGAGTCAAAAGTATGGGTACTTTTCAAATTTCGTTTTAAAGCTTGGTTTTATCTCATAATTTTCCAAGTTTGATATTTTTAATAGCTGGAAAAGTCGCACTGTGTAATGAAATTACAATGTTTTTAGTTGATATGGTACAAAAAATGATGGAGAATAACAATAGAAACACATTCTGTCAAACAAACACCGAGTCTGAGTTGCAGTTCTAAGAAAACGCTCATTTTGGTAAATCCGTGGCCAAACTTGACAGGGGTTGCGTTCTAGTTTTGCCCTTAATATTCTAAATTGTGCAGCTAGAATGGCCAACATAGGCTTAAAAGAGAGCCCCGACTTTGAAGAACATAATTAATTCAATTTGAAGTGGTTACAGTTGGGAGTTTACATTCTCTGGACCACGCAACTTCATACCAGTCTCATATTCGACTGGCTTGAATTCGACGGTCGAATTTCGACCCCTGTCCTTAGCGAAGTGTTCCGAAAAGAAATTTTATTTCCAACGGCTGTATCCTGTCTAAAATGATAAAAACACCTCAATTCCACATGATGGACATGTTTTTCATTGATTGTAGTGTTGTTAGAGTTAGTTATTATCTGCAGGGTAAAGGGGGTGAATTTGTGCCAGTCGAATATGAGACTGGTATCTGGTATCTTTGGACTGGTATCCTTCCAAAAGAATATTATACATTGAATTGTTCCCAACTGTTGCTATATAGGAAAATTCAAAATTTGAATTGTGTCAAGCTGGATCAAACATATGACCGACGAATGTACTACTGGTGGTTCAAAACTGAAAATCAATACTGGTTGAAATTGTCCATGCAGAGAGTCGTTGCTTCTGGATTATATTACAAATGGGAAGAATGGTCCTGGTGGGATAAAAAGCTTAAAGAAAAGCTCCACTACAAAGAAAGTAGAGGAGACCCCGAAACAATCGACAAGGCTAAACTACTTGCAATGATGGCAATACTTTCTTGTTTGCTGGCAACATCTTTGACATTGTTTTGTTTAGAAATTAAATTAAATTTACTGGAAACGTTCTTGTGGAAGCTTGGCGTGATACGCATACGGTTCGCTGAATTAGTTAGAAATTCTATACTAATCTGCAGATTATATTATAGATAGATAGATTATACTAAGCACATATTTTACTTTCAGCTCAGAGGACCACTAACTTTCTTTTGGATATTTTCCAGCGGTGGTGATCACGAATTGCAGAACGCCTATCATTTTCGTGTTGTGGACTTCTGAGGAATTAAAATTGTTGGTTATTTCAGTTTGAGTCGTTGTTAGAATAGTGATTAAGGTAATGTTAAATGGGACAAATATAAACGTGAAGATTTAAATAGCAAATCCACGCTATATTTTATATGAAAGCTGCGTATGAGAAAAATGAGAAAAAAGATCAGAAACATGAAACTTTTTTATTAGAAAGTTGCGTATGTTAAAGTTGCGGAAAAACTGTCAGAACTTCTGAAAGTTCATGTCTCATGTACATGAAAACTTCATTTCATGTCCTTTCATGTCGTTTCATGTGACCTTAATAATAATAATATCAGAGTTTATTCAAGTGACAAATATCATAATATGTTTACAAGCACACATTGTTTTCATGAAGAT